>CABHPP010132878.1:0-46783 GCA_902168425.1 Peromyscus attwateri | reverse complement strand
ACACACACACACACACACACACACACACACACACACACACACACACAAAACTATGTGGCATAGTTATGTTAACTAAGCTGTATTTTAAAAATAAGAATTTAGCCCCCGCCCCCCTCGGGAGAATGGAGAATGAAATGCATCAGGGAGTACAGTTAGGAACTATTTCAGTATTCTGAATAGTACAACTCACATATGTAACTGATAGTGGATAGGTGGAATCATTGGGATTAGAAATATACTGATAAATGATGAGAAAAATCCCAATTTTAGGGGTTGGTGATTTAGCTTAGTTGTAAACAGGTTACTCAGCAAAGAGTAATAATTCCTTGAGTTTGGTCTTCAGCACTGGTGTGGGGGGCTGTTGGTAAATTTTCACACCTGATAGTTCATAAAGACTTTAGTGATCTCACTGATACAGGGAGAAGAAACCAACAGTGTGTGATTCTGAACCCTTTCTTTATGTTGCAGGTTGCAGTTTGTAACTTGGCTTCTCTGGCTCTGAATATGTATGTCACACCAGAGCATACATACGACTTTGAGAAACTGGCTGAAGTCACTAAAGTCATTGTCCGAAATTTGAATAAGATAATTGATATCAACTTCTACCCTATTCCAGAGGTATGGATAAATTTCCCTGCTTATTGGTTGTTGAATCCAAGATGGAGGATTTGTCATGGTCTGCAAGTCCTAATTGAAATGAATGTCCTCAGAATGCTGTGAGAGAAGAATGAGAATGAAGAGGCCATGTGTGTCAGTGGTATCGAATGTTACCTTTTGTGTTCAGTGACCTTTTCCTTTTCCCACAACTTTTCTCACAAAGGCACACTTATCCAATAAACGCCATCGGCCCATTGGAATTGGGGTACAAGGTCTAGCAGATGCTTTCATCCTGATGAGATACCCCTTTGAGAGCCCAGAAGCCCAGTTATTGAATAAGCAAATCTTTGAAACTATTTATTATGGAGCTTTGGAAGCCAGCTGTGACCTAGCAAAGGAGTATGGCCCTTATGAAACGTATGAGGGCTCTCCAGTCAGCAAAGGAGTAAGTATGCGGTTGAGATTTCCTTTTGCCTGTGAGTACCAGTAATGGGCTGAATAATGACCCCTCCTCAAAGGATGAACACACATCCTGCTCCCGGGAGCCTGGGAGAACACTTGGTTTGCAGAAGGGTCTTTATAGATGTAGTTGAAGACCTTGAGATGGGGTTGTTCTGGGTTATTGAGGCCTAGATTTATCCAGGTGGACCCTAAATCCAGCAGTCACTGTTCTGCAAGAGACACTGAGACATTTATGATATTCCCAGATCCTATCCACATTCAAGTAGAAGACAGATTATCCATGGCTTGTGACACCAGGGCCTGGAATCTGGGCAGCCATCTTAGGATTCTGTCTTCCCTGCTGCCCTTGTCATCAGTAGTATGTCTCCCTTCTGTATAAAGTTTTAGTTTCTCCGTTTATTCTGATACTCAGAAAGTCTAGTGTGTAGTTACTTGAAATTTGGTATTCTTAGCCCAGTAAACAGATCAAGGAAGCAGAGATTACAGAGTATGCTTTATTATAAAAGGAATGCATCTCTGAAACCATTTCATGAATGTTAAGATTTCCTGCTTTGTAGATCTGCAGGAATGTGGTTGAGACGAGGTCCCAGGCTTCTTCTGACCAATATGCTTAATGGGACTTTCTCCAAGAGAGTCACTGGAGCCAATAGTCCTTTTTTGTTTTTCGAGACAGGGTGTCTTTGTATAGCGGTGGCTGTCATGGAACTAATTTTGTAGATCAGGCTGGCCTCGAACTCATGGAGATCTGCCTGTCTCTTCTTCCCGAGTGCTGGGACTAAAGGTGTGCGCCACCAGCCACCACTGCTCAGCCAAAGAGCTGATATTTCTTTCTTTTTGTTTTTTGTTTTTTGTTTTTTCGAGACAGGGTTTCTTTGTGAAGTAGTCCTGGATGTCCTAGAACTCACTCTGTACACCAAGCTGGCCTCGAACTCACAGCGATCTGCCTGCCTCTGCCTCCTGAGTGCTGGGATTAAAGGTGTGCACCACTACCGCCTGGCAAGCTGATATTTCTTTTTTTTTTTTTTTTTTTTAATTTATTTATTTATTATGTACACAGAAGAGGGTGCCAGATCTCATTACAGATGGTTGTGAGCCACCATGTGGTTGCTGGGAATTGAACTCAGGGCCTCAGGAAGAGCAGTCAGTGCTCTTAACCTCTGAGCCATCTCTCCAGCCGGAGCTGATATTTCTTAATGTGTTGACTACAAGACAGCATTTGCTGGGATGTGGGGATATGGCAGTTAGCCCTTTTTAAAAATTTTTTGGTCATTATTTTAAATTGCCTAAGAGTAACATCATAAATGTGGGGTATTTATTTCTTAGATTCTTCAGTATGATATGTGGAATGTTATTCCTACAGACCTGTGGGACTGGAAGCTTCTCAAGGAGAAGATTGCAAAGTAAGTGAAGATGTATAAAGTAGCATGGACGCCAGGAGACTGGGGCTTTCTGGTTCTTCAGGAGTTACATTTGCTGTTTTAACTCTGAACTCAAAAACTGTCTTCTGAATTGGGGCTGTGACCTACCTCACAGAAATGGCTTAGAAAACTGTAAGAAAATAGTAATGTGAAGCTTGCTTGGCGCAATGAAAGCGTTTTCGCACACAGTTGGCTTTTCTGTATGAATTGATGTTATTTGAGGAGCTGTTTTGTTTTGTTTCCAGACAGGGTCTCACTATGTATCTCTGGCTGTCCTGGAACTCACTATGTAGACCAGGCTGGCCTTAAACTCACAGATAACCTCCTGCCTCTGCCTCCAGAGTGCTGGGATTAAAGGCATGTGCCACCACTGCCTGGCCCAAATAGGTCTACTTTAAAAAAAAAATGTTTTTACTCTTTTATTCACTGAACTTATAAATAGTTTTTTTGTTTTGTTCTGTTTTGTTTTTTTAAATAGTCTCTCACTCTATAGCCTAGGCTGGCTGCAGACTTGTAGACCGCCCCCCTCATGCCCTACCCTAAATACAGAAATAAAATTGAAAGTAAAAACTGTTCTTTATACTTCTGTCAACTGCTTGCTCCACAAAACAAACAGAAATCTAATTTGTTCCTTTCTCCAGAGATAAGTCTCATTGATGATGTGTTTTTCTAGACCTCTTTCATACACGTACAGTTTGGTCATGTAAATGTAATTGGAACTTGACAGATTCTGAGGTTTGGTTTGGAGATCTTTTAGTGAAAGTAGATCTTAATGTTTTCAGCGATTACAGATGATTCCATAGTTGGGAATCATAGTTAGCAAATATGACTTCATAGCAGTCTCCTATCTACGAACATGATACTGGGACTTACAGGTGAAGAAGTAAAGGCACGAGAAAACCGGTGGTTTGCTTGATGCCTTATATCTAGAAGTGACAGTGAGGTTGAGGTTACGAACCTAGTTGTACAAACCCCCTCAGGCCCTGAGGCTCAATGCTGAACACCGTATGGATCCACAGGTGTAGAATGTAGGAAGGACAGGCTGTCTGTATTATAGGAACTTAAAACAAGTAGTGCAGAACACAAACAAGTATGTGCAATGGTGTTAGTCACCAGAAATGCTTGAAGAACAAGTATTTGTTTTGACATTTGTATTTGTTGCCCACCTAGTCAGGAAAATGCCATGCAGGTTGGTCTCTATACATTTAAAAAAAATTTTTTTTAGTCAAATTATGCAAGCTTTATTTTCTGTCAGACAGGACTGTCTAAATTTTTTTAATATATATTTATTGTGTGTACATATGTGCACGCATACATGTATGTTGAGGCATGCATAGAGGTCAGAGGATAGCCTGAAGAAGTTGGATCTCTCCTACCATGTGCATTCTGTATATTGAACTCAGGTTATCAGGCTTGGTGGCAGATGCCTTTATCCACTGAACCATCTTGCCGGCCCTGGAGTTGGTATCTTAGGCTAAGCTATGGAGATTTCTAAGAATATTAAATAGTATATTCTTTAAATACTCTTGGTACTGAAAAGTGAAAAAATTAACTTTTTAGAAGCTAATAATTGGTAGTAGGAGAAATTAGAATTTTTTTCGGAGCATAATTTTTCCTTTTACCTAGGATAATGGAGAGTTGTAGTGGTAGGTGACTAGTTCTGACCACTTTCACAGCATTGTTTTGTGAAGGGGCCAGTGATCATTAAGGTACGTAGTAAAGATGAGTGGGCTTGAATGAAGGTGCCGTGATACAGATGGGCTGCTCAGGACTGAGTTCAGTTTCCCTGGGCAAAATAGTGCATTGAGTGCTGTGTGTGACTCCTGAGTGCCACAGAACAAGCGGCACAAGTGAGGACTTTGTAAGACTTGCTAGCAGTTAAAACTGTGCCGGTCTGTTGGGGCGGGCGTTTCAGAACAGTGGAACAGTGGCATCCATGCTGTGAAGTGTGCTCCTTGTAGTTGGAAGTCAGTATGTGAGTTACATGCCTCTGTGGTGGTATTCTCAGCTTCTGCTATACTACAGTGTCGCAGACTCTCTAATAATCTCTAATAATCTTTTTCTTTTAAGGTATGGTGTAAGAAACAGTTTACTTATTGCCCCAATGCCTACTGCCTCAACTGCTCAGATTCTGGGGAATAATGAGTCCATTGAACCTTATACCAGTAACATCTACACTCGCAGGGTCTTGTCAGGAGAATTTCAGGTGAGAACTTTACAGCCAGGTTTGTAAGAGCTCTTCTGAAAGCTGGGAGTAAAAGCTTACTCATAATCTGTGTAAGCAGCCAGTGACCAGAGGAACAGTATGAAAGAAGCTGTTTTCGTTTTTTTGTTTGAGACAATCTCAGGTAACCCTGGCTGACCTCGAGCTTGCCATGTAGCTGAAGATGACCTTGAATAGATGGTTCTTTCTCCACTTCTCAGGTGCTGGGATTACAGGTGTGCACCACCATGTCTGACATGTCAGAGTTAACAAGTGCCTATTTGTTTGTTTCTGTTTTTTGAAAAGCCTCACTATGTAGATCAGGCTGGCCTCCAACTTGCAGTGATCCTCCTACCTCTGCCTTCTGAGTACTTGGATTATAGGTGTGTTCCACCATTCCCTGCATGTTTCATACCTCATATGCTTTAGCTGGGATATTAAAGGTGCCCATAGAAATAGCATTACTCAGGTATGGTGACTTGTGTTTATAATCCTAGCACTTGGGAAACTGAGGTAGGAGGCACTCTAGTTTTAGGTTAGCCTAGGGTACATAGCATCGCTCATCCCATTTTTAAAAAAGTATCATTTTAAAGCGGTTCTCAGGTCAGGAATGGGTTGTTCCTTTGATTCTAGCACTTAGGAGGTGGAGACAAGAGAATAGTTCTCAGACATGGTTAACAAAGAGAATTTTGTTGGTGAGATCAGTGTTGTTTTGTAAGTTCCCAGGTAATTCTTTGTGCTGCAAGGTTGAAAACTACTAATTTTTTTAAAAAAAAACGGTAGATTACGAGATGTCCTGAAGTAAGTTTTTGTCAGGTGTAGGAAAGTTGCATTTCTAGTTATTTTACTGAAGTTTTTTTATTATGTGATCACTTGAGAAAACCAAAGAAGAATCAGTTTGTATAAAATTTCTTGGCTTAGACATGTTGTTTCTTTTCTTCTTTGCAAATGCTGTTTTTTTTCTTAAGCTTTTAAAAACACTTGGGGGAGGGGCAGGCTCATGCCACGCCATGCGTGTGGACAGAGAACAATTCCTGGTTCTGTCCTTCCATCATATGAGTTCCAGGGAAGAAGCTGGGGTTGTCAGGTTTGGTGGCACATGCCTTTCCTGGCTGAGCCACTTAAGATTTATTTTTATTAAGTATGTGTACGTGTGTGTCAGTGGGAATGTGCATGTATATGTGCAAGTGCTATCAGAGTCTAAGAACATGTCCCGTTCCTGCAGAGGACCCAAGTTTGGTTCTCAACACCCACATTGGATGACCTGTAATTGTAGCTTCAGGGGATTTCATCCATCTGGCCTTCATGGGTATATGAACACACATCTTAAAAATTTTTTTAGTGTTAGTAAAATAAGGTTTACAAAAATCTAAGACAAATAATGTGATGATCTGATGTATATGTGTGTGGTACATATATGTGTACATACATGTGTACAGACTTTGTAGAATGATTACCACAATATATTGTTTCTTCAATAATAGATGTCAAGACCTTAAAGGGATGTAGCTTTGTGTGGTGAAATGATCCTCTCAGTTTTGTTAAAAAAAAAAAAACGATGGAATTTATTAGGGGATCTAATAAGTAATTCAACTATCTTACTTATTTTGAACTCTAGGCCTGGGATCCATTATAGGCCCTGCCAGTGTTACTTCATTTCTTGACATCTTTTTGTTTTTTCATCAGATTGTGAATCCTCACTTACTGAAAGATCTTACTGAGCGGGGCTTGTGGAATGAAGAGATGAAAAACCAGATTATTGCATGCAATGGGTCCATCCAGGTACAGACTAGAAATGGCGTGTGCTTTCTGTGAGCTAAGCTGAACATTGTGGTGCCATCTCGCTTCTCCCAGGCAATACAGAGAAAAATGGTCTTTCACTGTGGCCGCACAGGCTCTGTTAAATAATGTGTCTGTATTTCTGCATTGTTGTGCTTTTTTTATACACATCTTTACATAGTCCTTATTGTTTCTCCAATAAAACAGTAGTTCCCAGTTTTTCTTCACAATTGGGAAGCTTTTAAAGTCTTGAAGCTTGGGTTGCGTGTATTGCCAAGTAAATAAGAATGTCAGGAAGTAGGAGTCAGACCTACAGATTTCTTAAAAACCTGAAATTGGAGTTAAACTTAAAAAGCATGGGGGACTGAGACAAACAGTCTATAAAGTAGTCAGGTAGTGCTTAACAATAAAATGATTCCATTTGTGTAGATGGATGCCTTGGCTAAACACTGGCCAGCTTGTCAACTGCTCCTCTAACTTTCAGATTTTCATGTTAGAAACTGTAGTATCAGCCAGGTTGTGTATTTCAATGTAGTTAGTCAGCCGTAGGCCTAAGAAAACCATTTTGACTCTAAGTGCAGTCTGTGGCGTTCTGACTTAGCTCACTGCTTCCTTTGATCTTGTGCCTGTAAAGTCTTGATTATTTGTGTTTCTGTCATTTATTAGCTTAACTCTATCCCCCCATCCCTGCTTTTTTGGGGGGGTATTTCTACAGGGTTTTTCTGTGTAGCCCTGGCTGTCCTGGAACTTGCTCTGTAGACCAGGATGGCCTCAAACTCACAGAGATCCACCTGCCTCTGCCTCCCAGCATGCACCATCACCACTTGCCCCCCTTCCTTTCTTAAATACGTCTAGAACAATAACTGTTTTGTCCATGAGCCAGTTGATGTTTAAGTCACTATATCAGATTTATGTTTGGTTTGTTAAATGAGATTTTTTGACTTTCTAAGCAAGAGATAAGCAGTTTGGGCAAACTTGCTATAACCATTAAGATACTAACTGCATGGCAGTGTCAGATCTACAGGAAGACCAAACCAAGCATTGTAGTAAGCATCATTAACCTGTTAGTTATATTGCTTTCTTTAATTGACATTAAAACGACAACACATGGTTTTCCTTTTCCAGAGCATACCAGAAATTCCTGATGATCTGAAGCAACTCTATAAGACTGTGTGGGAAATCTCTCAGAAGACTGTTCTCAAGATGGCAGCCGAGAGAGGTGCTTTCATCGATCAAAGCCAGTCTTTAAACATCCATATTGCTGAGCCTAACTATGGCAAACTCACTAGTATGCACTTCTATGGCTGGAAGCAGGTTGGTCGAGCACCCTGAGAGGGCTTAATTGCCAGCTTGGGATATTTGGGATTTGAAATAGTTTCTGCTCTAGCTGCCTTTTTCATATTGCTATCTGGAAGTTTTTTTCAGTTCAAGTCCAAATGTGTTAAGCCTCAGTGGTTTTTATGTCAGATCAAAGTTTCACTTTGGGTTTTCTTGTTTCTGCCTGATAAGGGTGCTGGGAGCTGAACACTTAGATCCTCTAGAAGGGCAGGAAGTGTTCTTAAACTACTGAGCCATCATCTGGCCTTTGTTTTAGATACAGAATTTCATACAATGTGTTTTGGTCATTCATAATCACCTCTAACTACTCCCAGATCCACCCAACTCCCACAACTTTGTGTTCTCTATCTGTCACTCTCTTCTTTCTTTCTTTCTTTCTTTCTTTCTTTCTTTCTTTCTTTCTTTCTTTCTTTCTTTCTTTCTTTCTTTCTTTCTCTCTCTCTCTCTCTCTCTCTCTCTCTCTCTCTCTCTCTCTCTTTCTCTCTCTCCCTCCCTCCCTCCCTCCCTCCCTCCCTCCCTCCCTCCTTCGTTCTTTTCTCGTCTTTTCTTTTCTTTTTTTTTGAGATAGGGTTTCTCTGTAGCACTGGCTGTCCTAGAATTTGCTCTGTAGACCAGGCTGGCCTCGAACTCCCAGAGATTTGCCTGTCTCTGCCTCCCAGGTGCTAGATTAAAGGTGTGTGCTATCACACCTGGCCCTCTTTCTCTTGTTTTTAAGTAGCCCACCAACTCCAGTTTGTACTGTCCATATACTGCTGGGTGTTGACTTTCCCCAAGAAACCATCAACTGTCTCTTACAGTCTCTCTGCCCCTATGTACTGTTTCTTAAGCCTCCCTTTCTCTCCCACTGCCCTCTTTTCCACTGACCTCTCTGTTCCAGACCATCTTGTGCGCTCTTGCCTTTTCCAAAGTAGCTTTGCACTTACTGTCAATCCACTCTTCAAAAGCATCCATTGTCCCTGCTTTACCCACAGTGTGTGAGCCAGGTTACCACAGTGTAATAAATAATAAGTGCTGTAATCCGAGTTTGCATTATAGTCTTATGCCTTGGCGTGTGAGAGGCCTGCCTTCTGTGGAGTTACAGATCGACTCTTACTTGATGTGGGAATACGGGACAGGAAGATGACCCTTGTGAGGTGTTGATGTCTGTTGTTCTACCTGGACTGTCTCATCCCCTAAATGGTTACAGTCTAAGGCAGGAGTGTTGTTTTGTACAAACCTGGAAATGATACATGTAAAAGTAGCTACAACTGAAAAAAAATACTTGACATTCCAAAGAAGCAATCCTATTTTAGGGACAAACCCCCCAAGGTTTAGCTATCATCTATTTAAGCACTTTTCAGAATGCTTCATGGAATAGATAAAATTGCAAGTTTAAAAAAGAGTTTAAGTTGGTTTATAGTAATGTATTTACAGGTTTTAAAAATTAATTTTGTAACTGACCACATGGGAGTTATTTTGAACAAAGATCTTGACTCTGTACTGTTCTCCTGGAATTCTTCTAAATAGCTGTGCTTCTTTCCCTTGTAGGGTTTAAAGACCGGGATGTATTATTTAAGGACAAGACCTGCGGCTAATCCAATCCAGTTCACTCTGAACAAGGAAAAGCTGAAAGACAGGGAGAAGGCCCTGAAGGAGGAAGAAGAGAAGGAGAGGAACACAGCAGCCATGGTGTGCTCTTTGGAGAACAGAGAGGAGTGCCTGATGTGTGGATCCTGAGAAGAGGCCTAGCAGAGACTGGCTCTCGCCATAGCAGACTTCTGGAGCATAGATAGGTGTAGTGGGTTTGCTTGATTACGGGAAAGCTTTGCTGGACCTTACTGTCATGAAGGGAGTTCTTGACTTACAGTACTGTTTTTACCAAAACAAAAACCAAACCCAACTTTGACATTAGGAATCAAAGTAGAGGTTTTGGGAATGCAGAAGAGCCTTGGAGATAGACTGAGACTTAGGAAGTCTCCTACTCCAACATTCTGTCTGACCATTTCAGTTTGGACAAAGAGACTTAGTTTCGCTTTGACTGTTTTCCTAGAAGTAGAGCCAAGCGGTACCTCGTCTGCTTTGTCTACGTAATGTTTTATAGGTCATTTTGAAATAAAAACATTTGTAACTGATTGTGTGGTGCTAAATTTGTCATCTATTATCATACAAAGGTGAACTTTGAAAAAAAAATTTTTTCTGTTGAGAGTTCAGAGGCAAAATTTTAAAGACACTATTTAGAAGTCTGATGTTAATATATGCTCTTCCCTGCCCCATGATGAACTATCTATAACCTAAAATTGCCAGTTTCATCCATTTAAAATGGATTAAAATTTGATTCTGTGGCATTTAGTATATTCACACTATTGGGTAATTATTATCACTAGCCCCTTCCAGGATGTTTTCATCATTTCAAACAGAAACTCTTACTCATAAAAACAATAATTCCTTATTCCTCGCTCCCATCAGTCCCTGGTAACCACTCTTATTCTACATCTTTATGAATGTGCACTCCAGGGACCTCCTACAGAGAATGCAGTATGTGTCCCCCTGTGTCTTACATGATAACTAGATACATCGAAGTGTAAACTCATGGTACCTCTCTATATATACACAGCACATTGTGTCCGTCCAGTCATTTGTTAGATGGACTTGGGTTGTCTCCTCCTCTTAGCTATTGAGAACAGTGGCTGCCATGAACACTAGTGTACAGCATCTGTTGAATTCCTGCTTTCAGGTTGGTTTGGTTGGTCCTATACAGCAAAGAACTGTTGGACTGTATGATTTTGTGGAACCACCATATTGACAACACCATTATATTTCCATGAGAGATGCTTTGGAGTTTCACTGTCTTCATATCCTTATAATACATGCCTTTCATATTTTAGTAAAGCCCTTCTCGTGTGTTTTAGTAGGGGATTTCCTGTTCTTGTAGATTGACATGTTTCATTAAATCCAAGAAATTTTTGGCCATTTTTTTCTTTCATTAATTGTTCTGCTCTTTTTTCTCTCTCTCTTATGGAACTCATAATGAGTCTGCTGCTTCACATTGGTGGCCATGTAGGTCCCTGCTGGTTTTCTTCCCCCCCCCCCCCCCTTTCTGCTCTCTAGACTCAATTTTGATTTTTCAGTCCTTAAACTGGCTGTTTTCTTGCTCAGGCTTAACTGTTTAATTCCTCTAGTGAATGTTTTGTTTCAGTTATGTCTTTAGCTCCAGAATTTGATGCTTTAAAAATTTTTTTAAATCAATTTTATCTTTGTTGATAGTCTGATGCTGTTAGTAATTGATTTCATTTATTTTATTTGTCCATGTTTTCCATCAGCCTTTAATCTGTTTAAGACAACTGGTTTGTTTTGTTTGTCTTTGTTTGAGACTGGAGTCTTAGGAAGCGTAGCTGGCCTCAGACTTGCTGAGGGTAACCTTGAATCTGTCATCTTCCTGCCTACAGCTCCTGAGGATGGGATTGCAGGTGTGTGCTGCTACATCTGGTTTATGCAGTGCTGGGGGATTATTGTATGTTAAGCAGGCACTACCTGCAGAGCTACATCTCTAGCCTGAGACAGCATTAATGTCTTGGGCCAGTAGGGCCACTGTCTCTCTTCCCTGAAGAAGTTTCTGCTTGTTTTCTATAACTGGCATCGGCTCTGGGCCTCGGTACTGAGAATCTGGACTTTGACTTGTAATGAGGCCATTCTGCAAATCAGATTCTCAGACTTTGCTGCTTTGCGTATTCTGGAAGGCCTTAACCGTGTGTGGTCACTGAAGTCCCTGTTAGCATGTACTTGGATTATATTTGGGTAAATATTTCCTTGAATTTCTAGAGTTGTCCTAGTTATCCCTATAGGCAAAGTATGCTTGGTTACCATAAAGAATACAGCATCAAGGCCACAGTCTGTTATTTGTGTGTAGAGATCTGTGGTTAGGCCAGTTAATTAGGGAGTTCCTAGAATAGATAGAGCTATTGCAGTCTTATTTGACTTGTATGAGTAGGAGAGTTTGGGGCCAAGTAAACAGAGTCTAATTGAATTCTATAAATGGTTTTAGTACTTCACCCAGAGCCCTTAAATGAAGGGGAGACCACATTCCCTTGAGTTAAGCCTTTCTTCCTGCTTCCCGCTGGCCTTGTATAGGGCATTGTACACTGGGAAAAGGAAATCAACCTCTCACAGATTACTGGACTTGGACTTTTAACTGCAGTAATTTCAGGTAACATTCCAAATCATCATGATCTATAGATAGATCTAGCTCAGTTTTGTCTCACAGAGTTTGAAGGGGGTTCCCAGAACCATCCTGTGGTTATTTCTTCAGAATGTATCATTGTAACATGTGCTCTGCAGCTTGGTCCTGTGACTACAGAGTGAGGACTGTTGTACTAGGAAAAGGCAAATGTTAGCCACTCAGGATAGAAAAGCAAAGTCAATAGAAACCTGGAAGGATGACAGTGATTAGTGTCACCATCAACTTGGTGATTTCTACCCCATCTTCATTCAGCTCACCCATTTGGCCTGTGTAAAAACCAAGGGAATCGCACTGGATTGTTACAAGTTTAATTGGGTTGTGACTCCATTCAGATGGGATTTTTTTGCTTGAACAAATTATCCCCTGGTATGCAGTTACTGATTTGTTTTCCCTACTTAATCCTTAGTAAAGGCAACCAGAAGCACATTTGCTTTCAGCTGACAAGAGCAGCCACATATTTCTACTACCTTTTAAAAGACTTATTGGTTATTATTATTAATAATATTTTAAACAGGATCTCCGTGTAGTCCTGGCTGTCCTAAAACTTACTATGTAGATCAGGCTGGCTTCAAATTCGCAGAGATCCTCCTGCCTCTGTCTCCCAAGTGCTGAAATTAAAGGCATGCACCACCATGCCTGGCCTTAAGATTTTATTTTTTTTAAAGTATGTGTAGGTAGCTGGGTGGCGGTGACACACACCTTTAATCCCAGTACTCGGGAGGCAGAGCCAGGCGGATCTCTGCGAGTTCGAGGCCAGCCTGGTCTACAGAGCGAGATCCAGGGCAGGCACCAACACTATACACAGAGAAACCCTGTCTCAACAAACAAAAAAAATATGTGTAGGTATGTGTGTCTGTGTCAGGGTGTGTGCACATAGTTCAGTTGCCCACAGAGGCCAGAAGAAGCCATCGGGTCTAGGGCTAGGGTTACAGGTGCTTGTGATACTTGATGTGAATGCTGAGAACTAAACTTGGGTTTAAACTAAACTCTCCCTACAAGAGCTCTTAAACACAGAGCCATCTATCTCTCTAGCCCCTTATCTTATTTTGAAGGTATATCAATTCTCTCTATGTCATAATTTAGTTCTCACATGACTTCAATCAGCTTTCCCTTCCACAAAACAGAACTAGTACATCGATGATATTGCAGATTGGAGCAGTATTTGTCACATGGGGAAGAAGTAGACTATTTTAGACTTATTGACATGTCTATGGGCAGGAAATAAATCTGATAAACATTCAGAGTCCTTCAAATCAGAGAAATTTTCCAGGATCCTGTGATACAAGGTAAAGGATAAATTGTACCTGACTTTCCACAGTCAAGGAAAGGGTAAAACACTTGAGAGACTTCTGAGTTTGGAAGGCGAAATCGCCCTCGTTTGGGTGTTCTATCTGGCCTGTTTGTTTGCTGAGCATCTGGAAAAGCTGCTTGCTTCACATGTGGTCCGAAGTAAGGGAAGTCTCTGCCACAGATCAAGGATGCCTCGAAAATTGCTCTGCTACTTGGGCCATGTAATCCAGCAGATCCAAAGATGATCCTGAAGTCACAGTGGCAGAGAGGTGTTAACTGCAGCCTTTGGCAGGAAGCTGGAGGTGAACCACGGCAGAGGATTTGGATTTGGGGGTAAAGTCCTGTCATCCTCTGGATGTATGTTCTTTTGAGAAAGAACTTTTGGCTTGGGGGTAAACCTGAGTAGGGACTGGATACTTAACTGTGGGCCACCAAGTGATCATGAATTGTGGATCATGGGTGGGCTGTTGTCTGACTCACCAAGCCATACTTCTGAGCATGCACAGCATTTTGTTACCATAATGGAAGGAACATGTATAATATTGGACTTGAGCAAGTACTGAAGGCACAAGTAAGGGCCATGAAATGACTCACACAATGTGGTGCCTGCTCGTCTGCACCCATGGCTTCCTAAGGAGTGTCCTATAACATGTTAAGAGGAAGAGAAAAACATCCAGCTTAGTTTCAGAGGTTCTATGTAGTATTTGGGACAATAGTCCATTTCTGGGACATACCTAAAGGCATTCATAGATGATACGAGGCTGTGGAAGTCTTAAGCAATAGAGTTACTTTATTATTTTATAGAGAGTCTTACTGTGTTGCTCAGGCTAGCCTTCAACTCCCAGAATCAAGTGATCCTGAGACATTACCACTATACTTGGTAAGGAAGTAGTGTTTCCATAGAACATACTACCATTGAGAAAATGACCTGACATGGGTTTGGGTCAGACCCAAGTCCCCAGATCAGGGCCTAATCTGGTCTTTGCTTAAGATTTGGGCTCTGTGGCAGCACCTTGTCTGTGTGCCTAAGGAGACCTCAGGGTTCTGTCCTGGGAGTTAGGCTCATTTAGAGCCTATAGTGTAGACTCTACTCTGGTCTTAGGATCTGTATTGGTTAATTTTTGGTTAACAAGCTAGGGTCATCTGGAAAGTGGAAAGCTCAACTGAGAAAATGTTTCCATCAGACTGGCCTGTAGGCAAGTCTTTGGGCATTTTCTTAATTAATGATTGATAGGGAGGGCCCAGCCCACTGTGGGCGGGGCTGCAAGCTGAGCAAGCCCCGGAAAGCAGCGTTCCCCCATGGTCTCTACTCTGCTTTTGTTCCTGCCCTGACTTCCCTCCATGATGGATGGTAACCTGTTCTGCCCAGGTTGCTTTTGATCCTGGTGTTTATCACAGCAATAGAAACCAAACTAACAGTGTCAGACCTGAACCCAGAGAAGGTCTGGCCTGACCATCTTTCAGCCTGAGGCTCCTAGATATGTATGAGTTGACCTATTTGTGTGGTCTAAATGACACCCAGGGTTGTCTGGCTCTGTGTGCCTGTGTTAGATTTGGGATCTCAGGCAAGGGCTTCACCTGTGTTCAGGACTGACAGGACTCTAGAACTTAGCCTCAAGGCTGACAGGCATATCTGGTCACACTGAAATTCATGCCAAGTCTTAGACTTTATCTAGCAGAGACAGGAAGGGCTGGGACTTTATTTGTTTCAAACAGGGATTCAGGGCAGATTGTGGTCTGTTTGACTTACTCTGTGTCTCCTAGAAAAGCTACAGGCATTCTCAAATAATTTTAGTTTTTTCAAGGATTGGAAAGAAGACAGAATGAACTTAGAAGGACAAATACGAGCAATCCTATTTTGGGGGTTAGTAACAGAATGTTCTAAGAATTCAACAAATGATATCTTCAACAAGAGGCCTCCATGGAGCCATAACCTGCTAAGAACCCACCCATCCTGTTCATACAGACAGCCTACTTTTTGTTTTCACAGGCCACAGCCCCAAGTTCTCAAGCTGGTAATGCCCTCTTACCCAGGTAACTCCCTCTCCTCTCTCATGTTCTGCGACTTCTCTCTGATGTCTTGGGGTGACTGCTTTCCACAGAGCATTTTCTCTATGTGTTGCCGGATCTCCTTAGTTCTCACCCCATAAATGAGAGGATTCAAGGCTCCTGGGAGCAGCAGATATATGGCGCTGAGTAGGTTCTGAACGTCTTGAGACACAGTCTTGGCCACTCGAAAGACAATGGAAGTGGAAAGACCAGAAAGATAGATGGTGAGGATGACCAGTAAGTGGGAGCCACAAGTGTGCAAGGCCTTGGCTCGGGCTCCCCCAGAAGAGATCCGGAAGGCAGCATAGATGATACGGGTGTAGGAGCTTCCCAGTAAGGCCAGATCAAAGGTCACGGTGACCAACCGCATAGCCAATCCCAACCGGTTGTTGAAGGTCAGGTCTCCACAAGCTATGCTCAGCAGTGCGATGTATTCGCAGGTGAAGTGTCGGATCACGGAAGTCCGGCAGAATCGAGCTTTTGCAGTTAGTACCACTAGGGGCACTGCCACTCCTAGGCTCCGGGTCAGGGCAAAGGTGGCAATCAGGCCCAGTAAGTGAGAGGTCATCAGTTCAGTATAGCGAAGTGGGTGGCAAATGGCCACATAGCGATCTAGGGCCATGGCCAGCAGGAGGTTGTAGTCCAGAAGGAGCGTAAAGTAGATAAAGAACATTTGCGCTAGGCAGCCATGTAATGAGATGGGGTTAGCATAATGCACAAAGCCTTCCAGCATTTTAGGCATCACAGCTGTGGAAGCACAGATGTTGACAGCCAGGAGCAGGGCAATGAGCACGTACATGGGCTGGTGCAGGCTCCTTTGGGCCACCACTGTATGGATGACTAAGGCATTGGCAGAAACGATGGACACATAGAGGAAGGTAAGAGGCAGGACCAGAAGGGGCCGCCGCTCCTGCAATCCAGGGAAGCCTACCAGGAAAAAGCTGGTGTAGGAAAAGTTGAAGATACTGGTATTTCCATCCTCACCCATTGACTTTGGTCCTGGCACCAGGCGTGAGAATCAGAGGCTGTTAGAACAAAATGATTATTTTAGGAGCCTGAGGCTTGCATGATGAAAACCTATCTGTGGGATGCGTGTGTATGTGTGTGTGTGTGTGTGTGTGTGTGTGTGTGTGTGTGTGTGTGTGTTGCTTTGGAGCAGACATATACAATGCCAGGTGTTTGGGAAGCTACACAGATGAATAAGACATTCCTTGTCCCCAGGGAGCTCCTGGTTTTCTCTGTGTAAAATATAAATGTATGAGATATATTTATATTTGTTTGGGGGATATTACAGGTGTTTTATTGTTGAATAAAATATAAGACAGAAAATTAGATGTGGTATATGAGAGGGGAAAGTGATGTTCAGAGGTAAAACAATAAAAAAAAATCCCTTTAGTTAGGAGGGATAAGAAAGTACATAAAGGATCTTTGTTCCAAGGAGTCTGGGAAGTACCCAAGTAAGGCTTCAAACTGGGGAGAGGAGTCAGCCAGGAGCAGAGGACTTACCTGTGTGCTCAAGGCACACTGGCTGGGCCAGAGGAATGTTGCTGAGGAAGCTGGTTTTCTGGGGCCAAAAGCACCAGGCTGCAGAGTCTGGTCCCGTCCTTAGCCCCTCTAGTCTGGCGGCAGCACCTCTTGCCTGGCCTTGTGCAGGAAGCTTGCTTTCCTTCACGACGGCGAGTCCAGGGAGAGCAGGAGTTCACCAGCGCACCATGTGCAGAGCCGCATAGACTTTCCCAGGGCTTTGCTTGGGGTCCATGGATGAGGTCTAGGAGGAGGTGTACACTCAGATGGCACCTACCTGATAGTGATTACACATCAGGAAATGTTCCAAATGCTTTCAGAAATTAACTTAAAAAAAAAAAAACTTTACTTGGGCAGCTGGAGAGATGACTCAGTGGCTGAGGGCACTTACTGCTCTTGCAGAGGACCCGGGTTCATTGCCCAGCACCCACATGATGGCTCACAACTGCCTGTAACCCAGGGGATACAAAGCCTTATTCTGAGCTCTGCAAGCCTTGGGCACACACAATGCACAGACATGCATGTGAGCAAGACACTCATACACATAAAATTAAATAAATAAAACTAAGTTTTGAAAAAATGTCTTCAGTTTGGTAAGTGTTATGGTGCATGCCTTTAGACCCATAATGCAGGAAGCAGATCTCTGTGAGTTTGAGACTAGCCTGGTGTAGATAGTGAGTTCCAGACCAGCCAGGGCTACATACTGAGACCCTGTCTAAAAACAAAACAAAACTTCATTTTATCAGCAAGGATACAGAAACACAGAGAGGTAAAGTCTAGTTCAAGCCACGCAGCTAATAGATGAGAGACGTGGATTTGTGCCATTCCATTTCATGATGCACTCTTTTCACAAGTTCAGGATTCATACCTTCTCTTGGCTTGCCTAGGACTTGCTGTGTTTTAGAATTGAAAGTCTGGAATCTCCAGAAAATGGCCAGGCGGACCCAGCAACTAGTCATGTCACTGCAATCACTGCTATCTACATTGAAGACCAGAGAAGCCTTACGAGGTGTGGAGCAACCCAGAAATGTTTTCCCCCCTCTTTATCAGTGTTTGTGTGGGTATGACTAGACTCCCTCTGAATACCAGAGGAGGCATGTCTATTAACAAATCCTCACCGGGAAGAGGATTTGGGAGGAAGTGGGTTTGGAATTCTCCCCACCCTGGGATGTCTTTCTGAAATTTTCAGAACATTGCTTTGGACAGCAGATTTTGGAAGAGCTATCATTGCTTGGGTTGGGTGAGGACCAGACAACCTTTGTGGCAAAGTGATAAAAATCTGTATAGTTGAGTCTGGAAAAGACTGTAGAGGATGGTGGTAGTGAGACATGGACAAGGCAAGAACTGGTACACCGAAGGAGGGAAGTGAAACCTGGGGGAGCAGTAGCCAGGAAGACATCGGGCAGTCTTGTCGTCCTCCTTTCCGGATATACCAGAGGGTAGAGAGGAGAGAAGACTGGCAGGCAGCCCATAAATCTCTTGACTTGGACAAGGTCGCCCAGTCCTTATCATATGATCTATAATTTGTTTTCCTGTCTCATGTCTTGGTGTTCCCTGGATAGATTCCATAAGGAACATCTTTGACACAGGACCCTGAGGTAGTCAATAAAGACGATGCAGAATAATGACCCTGCTAAGAAGGGACAGAAAACATGCCAGGGAGTGTGGAAGCTGCCATTTAACTGGCTAAGAAAGAGCTTAGAAAGCTAAGGAAGAACTTCCCAGAGACAAATCAACCACCCAGCAGCCCATTAGAGAGAAATAGAATGATCAGTAGCTTCAAGACTTTAAAGCTATAATGATTTCTATTGGATCTGCCAAGCTCTGAAAAGGGAGAAATTGGGTTGAGATTCTAGAAGGTACAGTTAATGAATTGCATTCATATACTTTAAGCAACTCACAAGTGAAGAGTTTTTTAGTCAATGACTGTACATACAAGTGGAGAGTTCAGATGAAGGATTGAGGCTGGGGATAGGAATATGGGGCGTGAGATAGCATCCCAAGGCACAGATAGAACAGCAGGTATCAGTGAAAGGCTGAAGAGAGAGAAGAGAGAGAGTGATATCCAGGAGCAAGCAAGCAGAAACTGCAGACTTGGTTGCTGAGGAGGCTTCAAGGTATATGAACTTACAGACTAATAGGGTAAAGATCAATGACTCTAAACTGTCCTTTAAGGATTAATGTGCAGAGTAGACATAGCATGAACAGACAGGAGAGCTGAATGAGACTGCAGACATCACGTGATTCCCGAAGGAAGGGGCGTCATAACCTCCACAGCACAAAAAGAACTCATTCCCCATACTCACAAAGGATGTGGTCACTGTGGCCATGTTCTAGGAGAGAGACGGTTGTTCTCTCTCTGCCCTCGGGGCATCTTCCACCTCTCTCTCCATTCCCTCAGTTTATGAAAAGTCAATTAGTTATCTGTCATCAGAGAAAACGAGCTTTCCCTTAATTTCATATAGCCTCCTAGATCCCAATCTCCCTTCTTCCTTTCCAAGCTGAGCCCTTGGCATGCCTTTTTTTATGACGCAGTCCCTGGCGTGTTTATCTCCCCACCAGACCAGAGGCATTTCTAGTGGGGAGACCATGGCTTATTCACCTCTGCAAGTGTCCAGCACAGAGCCTGCGGAACAGGGTGTCTACAAAGAGTGTTGGGGGAATCAACGAGCGTGCGAAAGGATCATATTAAACTTGAAGCAGCTCTTGGAGGCTGCGTGAATGAATGAGAATCAAACCCTCCAGGTTCGAAGGTTTCAAGTGACTTTCTTAGTCTCCCCTAGCAAGAGAACCAAGCCTCAACTCTTGGTCTTATCTTGGTATCCTTGCGCCCTGCTTGAGGTGGCACTGGAAACCTTCGAGCTGTCCTCTCAGCAGCAATGCAGGAGGGTTTATTACATGGCGACTCTGTGCCAGGTGTTCATCATGTAGTGTGTCCTTCCCGATGCCAGCTTCAACTTAATATAAACACTCGTTTATATGAACCCGTAGGTGAAGATGCTGAGGAGTAGAGAATTGAACTAGCATTTTTAACGAACTTCAGGCATTAACTTCTGGGACAGAAATGAAATCTAAGTTTGTCAAGGGTAAAATGCAAAGTTGTTTCCAAACTCAGGTTTGCCTGCCTCCAAATTTCCCATAATTCTTTGTGCTCACCGTGGCAGCCTGCGATAGTCTTCAAGCGTGTCACTTGATGGGCCCTGATTTAAGCTCTGAAGAGGTAAGGTCTGTGATCAGTGCCCAGTTCCAGGGCACTGATCTGTGAGTCTGTGCAGGGATGGTTAATTATACTTCTGGCCCACGTGGAGGACCCAGAGGAGAGTCCCAGAGGGAATTCATTTCCAGGGACTTGAAGGAGGGAACAAGGAGAAACCCAGGAGAATCTGTTCCTCTTCGTTCTGTTATTATTTCAGTGGTTACTTTAGGATTTATTGCTGTTGCTTTTTTATAGGCTTATTTTAAACACACACACACACACACACACACACACACAACATATACACACATTAACTACTTTGTACTGTTATGAAACATCTTCATTTTGTACTTGAAGTGCTCAAGTTCCTTTTGAGAAAAGGAAGGCTTCAGTTTAATATGTGTTATAAGAAACAGCTGCTTGGGGCTGGAGAGCTAGTTCAGCAGTTAAGAGTCCTGGCTGCTCTTGCAGAGAACTGGGGTTCGGTATCAGCACCCACATCAGGTGTCTTTCAACCATTAGTAACACCCTCTTCTGGCTTCTGTGAGCACTTCTCCACACATGTGTTGTACATACATACATGCAGGTACACATACATAAAATAAAAATAAACAAATATTTTTAAAAAAGAGACCGTTACTTCCAAATAAATTACTTTCTTGATATTTTTCTGAGAAGCTTAATCTTGATGCTTCTGAATAGTAGTCCCAATCAATGGCTTAAAAAAAAAAGAATTAGCTTTATAGCTGGACTGTGGTGGCACAAACCTTTAAAAGTACTTGGCAGGCAGAGTCAGGCAAGAGCTCTGTGAGTTCGAGGCCAGCCTGGTCTACAGAGTGAGTTCCAGGACAGCCAGGGCTACACAGAAAAACCCTGTCTTGAATAACCAAAACCAAACCCAAACCATTAGTTTTATTTTACATGTTTGAGTGTTTGCCTGCATATATGTCTGTGCACCATGTGTGTGCAGTGCCCAGAGGCAAGAAGAGGGTGTTAGGTCCTCTGGAACTGGAGTTACAGGTGTCTGTGAGCCGTCATATGGAAGCTGGGGACTGAACTCAGGTCCTCTTCAAGAGTAGCCAGGGTTCACTCTTAACTGCTGAGTCATCCATCTCTCCAGCCCCCACAACGGCTTTCAAATGTTTCTAAAATGATGGTTTTCCAAAACTTGTGGCTTCTTCTTTCTTCATCATAGTCATCCAGTGGCTTTAAAGCCCTTTTTATTTCCATAAATAACAAAGACTCCAGCTTGAGTCTTCTCCTGAGCTACAGAGGAGTCAGCCACCCCCACCTATAGATGTTGCATCCGTGATTCAGCCAACTATAGATCAAAAGTAGTTTTTAAAATTGCATCTATGTTGAACATGAATAGACCTTTCCTGCTTATGATTTCTTCAACGCACATCATAACAATTATTTATATAGTGTTTACATTGTATTAGGTCTCATAAGTATCTATAAATGATCAAAGTATATGTATGGGAGAACAAGCGGAGGTTACATATGATTACTACCCATTTTATGTAAGTGATTTGAATATCTGCTACTTTTGGTATGGGAGGGGTCCTGAGGCCAATCCAGCATGGATAGGAGGGATTACCAAGCAGTTTACCTTTCAATGACCTATTTAACACCCTCATTTAATGGTCATTTACCTCCATACAGGACACAAACAAGGTCCTGCCTTGGATCATCACTCCCATCCCTACTTTTATATTTCATGCTGACCTCCAGGACTTGAAACTTTCCCACTCATTCAGAACACTCCCATCTAGTCTATTCTTCTTGTACAGAGGTCAGACTCACTCTCCAGTGCTCCTGTTCCTCATGCTACCTGCTGAGAGTTGGGTGGAAGCTGTGTGTGGACTAAGACACAGCATGATGGTCAGTGCTTCAGCCCCCTACCCTCCTTTCGAAAATGGAGGGGCCCCTCTTTCTTTCAAGACTTGTCTTTCCTGCTCTGCATCGTTCCATGGCTCTCTGTTGTTCGAATCTTAGATGGTCTTTTAATAAAAAAAACCAGAGCCAGATATCAGGGTAAAAGCTGAAAGATCAGAAAAGCAGAACAGCCAGCCCCTAGTTCTTACCTCTACAGAATCCTCAGCCTAAAGAGAGTAAGTTCCTGTTTCCTCTTGCCTTATATACCCTTCTCTGTCCTGCCATATTACTTCCTGGGATGAAAGGTGTGTGTGCTTCCCAAGCAAAGGCATGAGATCTCAAGTGCTGGGATTAAAGGTGTGTGCCACCACTGCCAGGTTCTGTTTCTCTCCTAGACTGGATCAATCTCATGTAGCCCAGTGTGGCCTTGAACTCACAGAGATCCAGATGGATCTCTGCCTCCCGAGTGATAGGATTAAAGGTGTGTGCCACCACTGCCTCACCTCTATGTCTAATCTAGTGGCTGGCTCTGTCCTCTGATCCTCAGGCAAGTTTATTAGGGTACACAATATATCACTACAGCTCTTCTCCTCCTGGTTTCTCCCACATCTGGCTACAGCTCTTCTCCTCCTGGTTTCTCCCACATCTGGCTACAGCTCTTCTCCTCTTGGTTTCTCCCACACCTGGCTACAGCTCTTCTCCTCCTGGTTTCTCCCACATCTGGCTACAGCCCTTCTTGTCTTGCAGTCACTAGTCAGGCTCAGCACCTCTTTCCTCTCTACATTAGTGTAACAGCCTCCTAACAGCTCTCTTGGCCTTCACGTCAGACACCCTTTGATCGGCATTCTCCCATGGCAGCAGGACAACCACACATAGCATGATCTGGCCACCTTCTTGCTTTCGATTCTTCAATGAATGTTGCTTGGAGGAAAACTCAAACCTCTTGCCGTGACATAGGGGGTCTTCTATTGTCTAGTCACTCCTGCTCATGCACGTTTCATTTCTTCCCACAGCCCTCTAATCACCCACACTAGGGAAACAGCAGTGAGCGTCCACATCTGCTGTGTTTATCTATAACTCTAGTCCTAGAATAGGTGTTCTTCTCTTTAGCCTCTCCTTTCCAGAGAACACTTTATTATGCCTCAGCCTTCATTCAGACCACCAGATGCTCTGGAGGCATTCCTACCTTTAGTGAATGTCTCCTCCTCCTCCTCCTCCTCCTCCTCCTCCTCCTCCTCCTCCTTTCCACAGAGTTTTGTACAGAAACTACTATTGAATATTACACCATAGATTGCTAGATTTGGGATCTCCTTCTGACAAAAGAGACAAAATTTTCTCTTTCTTTGCAGTCATTAAGTCACAATGATGTATGCATACTAAACATTTGATGGATGTATAAATAGATGAATGACTAAAACATATGCAGAGGGAAGAGGAGAGAACGTCAAGCCAGGGACAGAAGCCTGCTTTGCTGATGGTTGTTCAGAATGAGCAGGTGTTTTTCAGAAAGTGGACGTAAGACTCTCAGAGATGAATGCAGGTAAGATAGGCACTGTGGCTCACACCTCTAATGCTAGCATTTGGCAAGCTAAGAGAGGAGAATTGCTTTGAGTTCCAGGTCATCCTGGGCTACTTCAGGAGTTCTAGACAGCTGAGGCTATAGAATAGAACCTTGTTACGAAAAGACCATGACTATAGCCATGACAAAATGTACCAGAGATGACTCACATGAATGTCCCTCCTTCAAAGTGATTTTGGGACCCACAAATCCTGAACAATCAGCCTGGAAGCTCTCTATGTGAGGGCAGGGACTGGGGCTTCTCAGTGGAGACCTGTTGCTGAGTCCTTTGGAGCAGAGTTACCAGGTGCTGCCTGATTTCCTTGGTCCTGGCCCCATAGATGATGGGGTTGACCAGACATGGGAGCAACAGGTAGAAAGCACTTAGCAGATTGTGCACATCTTGGGAGGCAGTGCGGGCCACACGGTAGACGATGGATGAGGACATGGTGGAGGAGTAGACAGTGAAGATGACCAGCAGGTGGGAGCCACAGGTGTTCAGGGCCTTGGCCCGTGCTCCACCTGATGAGATCTTGAAGGCAGCATGGATGATGCGGGAGTAGGAGGCTCCCAGCAGAAGCATATCCAGGACTCTGTTGAAGACTCGAACAGTGAGTCCCACGGTCTTATTCAGTGAGATGTCCCCACAGGAGAGTTTCATGAGGGCCATGTGCTCACAGGCAAAGTGGTGGATCACCTCTGAGCGGCAGAAGCGGACTCGGGAGGCCAGCACCACCACTGGAGCCACGATGCACGTGCTCCTGGTGGCTGCCAACCCCACCAGGCCGGCCAGTAGCTGTCCTGTCACTATCTCTGGGTAGCGCAGAGGGTAGCAGATAGCCACATAGCGATCCAGGGCCATGACCAGCAGGATGTTGCAGTCAAAGACAATGAGGAAGTAGATGCAGAACATCTGTCCCAGGCACCGAGGGAGGGAGATGCGGTTGAAGCGCATGGAGAAGCTGAACAGCATGGCAGGCAGCACAGTGGTGGCAGCGCAGATGTTGACAGTCAGGAGCAGGGCAATGAGCAGGTACATGGGCTGGTGCAGGCTCCTCTGGGACGCCACCGTGTGGATGACCAGGGCATTGGTGAAGAGGATGACCAGGTAGAGGCTGAGGAAGGGCAGCACTAGGAGGGCTCTGGCTTCCCGCATCCCTGGGAAGCCCACCAGGAGGAAGCTGGTGTAGGACTCATTGTAGGTGCCATTGTCCCACCCTGACATGATGCCTGAGGGCGCAGGGCAGCTCCAGGGAGAAGGGGGGTGGGCAGGATGCCTGGTTTCAGTCCCTGAAAGGTCCTGCAAGAACCTGCCCCAGCCTCACCAGGCTGGACTGGGTGCTTGGGTTTTCATGAGTCTCTATTATTTCTAGAGGAAAAAGAAGACATTTAGCCTTATTATTTATTTAATGAGATATACATCTTCCAGTAAACCGTTGCTTGCATTTCAAATGCATCATGGGAGCAGATTTTGCAGGCAGACTCTGTGGGTCACGTGATAGGCACACTTTCTCAGGGTTAAATGGATTTCCAGAGAAGTTGAATGAATCTCATCATTGGCTCAGTGGTGCTGGTACCGAGCCATCATGATTTTAAAAGATGGTGGCTGTTAAATGACCTTTTAGTTGACATGGATAGTTGATCTTGTTGTCTATGTATAGCTGATTTTGTTGTCAGTAGGAACTTAGTATTTCCCTAGTAGTTTAAATGTTAATCATTATGTATTTTTGAAGCATGGTTTACAAATCTTGTTAACACTTTCACTTTGCTTATGGTACTATTAAGACAAAAAGCTTACATGTATAAAATTAATTCAATTGATATATCTTTTTGTAAATTATTTCTTTTTTGTTTTTAGCATAGAAAAATACTGTCTTATTCAGAGGCCAAACAGATAGTAAATATATTTTGTTGTTCTTTGGGATATGAGTTTTGTTTTTTGTATATTTGTGTCCGAATGTTTGTGTGGGTGTGCTTGCCTGTGTGTCCAGAGGTCAACATCAGATGTCTTTCTGTATAACTCTCCACCTCATTTTTGAGACAGGTTGCTCACTGTTTTGGCTATCCTGTCTGGCTTGGGAGCCCCTGAGACCCACCCATCTTGGTTCTTATGTTTGTTCAGCAAACACTTTACACTGTTCTAGTTTTTGTTGCTGTGTTAAAACACCATGAAAAAGAGAGAGCAAGTGAGAGAGACACATGGCTTACAGTTCCAGGGACAGTCCACAGTGGTGGACACAGAAAGCAGAGAGAGGGAGCAGGAGGCAAGGTGAGGCCATAGACCCTCAAAGCCCACCCCCAGTGACATGGCTTCCTCCAGCAAAGCTCCACCCCCTAAAGGTTTTATTATCTCCCCAAACAGTGCCACCAACAGGGGACCAAGTTTTCAAATGGGAGACGTTGCTCATTCAAACCATGACATCCGTTGAGCAATCTTTCCATATCCAAGCGTTTGAGCTCTGACCAGTGTGAAATACATTTGGTTCACGACTTGTGATGATCTAACTTGGTTTTACCCAGATGAGAACATTGCTAGTGTCTCACTACCTGTCACTTCTTATCACTGTCTTTATTCTAGATTATTTTATGTAGCTGAATTTTTTTCTTAAGATTTATTTGTGTGTGTGTGTGTGTGTGTGTGTGTGTGTGTGTGTGTGTACATATGTGCAGTTGCTTGAGGAAGCTAGACAAGGGTGCTGGATCTCCTGGAGCTGGAGCTACCCAACATGGGTGCTGGGAACTGAACTCGGGTCCTCTGGAAGAGCAGCAAGTAAGTGCTCATGAACACTGACCCATTGCTCTAACCCTGAGGTGGTTTCCAGTTTTTTATTTTTAATTATTATTTTTAAGGTAGTGATGTTCTGTTTGTACTCATACCAGTGCCATACTATTTTCAAAATATTCATTGTAAATAACTCACTACATGACTCCCCCATTTAAGGCGTACAACTTAATGACTTAATGTATGTTCACAGCATTGTGTCACAACCACCATGATCAACACTTTCAATACCTCCAATAGAAACTCTGTGTCCATCCATAAACCTTGCTAATCAGTTTCTAAGGTTCTTTGTGAGTCAGTGGGTTTGCCTACTCTGGAAATTTGCTGTAAGTGAAATAATAAAGTTGTAGTCTTTTGCAGCTGCATATTTGAACTCATGAACCACTTGCCTCTGCCTCTGGAGTGCTAGGATTATAGGCGTGTGCCACTGTGCCTGGCTTCTGTTTTTCTGAGCCTCATGATTCATCCAAAATGCAGTATGCCTAAGTATTCTATCCACTTTTTTTGGGGGGTGGGGGAAGGGCAGGAGGTGAGACAAAATTTCTCTGTGTAGCCTTGGCTTTCCTGGAACTCACTCTATAGACCAGGTTGACCTTGAACTCATAGAGATCCACCTGCCTCTGACTCCTGAGTGCAAGTGTTAAAGGTGTGTGCCACCATTCCCAGCTTATTTTTTGATCTTCACTTTTAATGGAAGAATAGTATGCTACTGTGTAGACAACATGTCACATTTATCCACTCACAGTGGGTTTTTGGATTATTTTCACTTTTCTGGCTATTATAGTAATGCTACTATGATTATTTTGTTTTAAAGTATTTTTGGTTACATTCTGAGGACTGGGATTGCTGGGGCATCGATATTTTTATGCTTAATCATTTTTCTTCCCTCTTTTTGTTTTTCTGGGGTAGGGTTTCACTGTGTAGCCCTGGCTGTCCAGGAACCTACTCTGAAGACCAGGCTAGCCTTGAACTCACAGACATTGGCCTGCTTCTGCCTCCCAAGTGCTGGGGTTAAAGGCATGCACCACCACCACCCGATTCTTCTTTCTTTTTTTAAATCCCTTGCCCCCTCATTCCTTTTGTATTTTGAGACAGGGTCTCACTATGTGGTCCTGGCTGGTCTGGAACTCACTATATAGACCAGGTTGACTTTGAATTCATGAACCTCTTGTCTCTGCCTCCAGAGTGCTGGGATTACAAGTGTGCACCACCGTGTCCAGTTTGTGTTTTCTGAGCATCTTTTCATTTGTTTGTTGGCCGAGTACTCATTTCTTCAAGAGAAATGTTTGTTTGTAACATACCTTTGAACATTTAAATCTGGTCGCTTTCTTAGTACTGCGTTAGAATCCAGAGCTATTTCGATTACTATAGCATCATTATTTAGATTCCTAATAAAACACTTTCATAAGGGCTTTTAATTTTTCATTATTCTTATTTAATTTCCCCACTATTAGTATCACTTTGTTAATTTTCAAAAATCTTGACCACACAAAGTGTTTTTTTTTTTTTACAAAAATAAAAAAATTAGTGTGTATGGTGTGTTTATGTGCATGTGTGTGTGTGCATATGTGTGTGTATGTTGTGTGTGTATGGTGTCTGTGTATGGTGTGTGTGTTGTGTGTGTGTGTATGGTTTGTGTGTGTGCATGTGCATGTGTGCATGCCAGGGCATGCATATAGAGGTTAGAAGATATCTTTCAGAAGCTGGTTCTCTCCTCCCACTGTGGGATCCAGGGATGGAACTCAGATGTCAGGCTTGTGAGAAAAGCGGTCTTATTCGGAGGCATCTCACCAGCCCTAAACTACAGTGTCCTGCATTTTCTGGTCTTGTTTTAGCATCTCTCAGTGGTTGTAAGGTCTGATTTGAATAGGTCCATGGGAACAGACATTCTGTCTACGTTTGTATTCCTGGAGCCAAATATAGACATCAGGTCACACTCAGAACATATCTGCTGAATAGTGAGCCGTCTCCTGCCCTGTTAGAGTGTCCATGTGTGTTTTGCTGTGTGCTCCACTGAGGCTATCACAATTCTATCACAGTTTTGAATCCTTTTTACATAGTAACAATATTATTTTGTACACTTATCTTTTTTCTTGTCATTAAAAAATTTTCTTATTCATTAAAATGTTTTCAGGAGATTCTGTTGGGCATTCCAGGGAGAATTACTTGTTTTTCTTCTGTTTTTAACAACTGACATTTACCTATGTTTTGTGTCTTTTATTTTTTGATAAACTGGAATGTCCAGAATCATGTTAAAAACTAAAAAGGGAAAGGTATTTTGTATTTCACTACACTTTTTCAGTGTAGTGCTTATTCTCTAGAATGTATGGTGTGGCATGTTGGCTTAGGACTGACAGGCGAAGGAAATGTCCCTTTACCTATTCACTCATCTATTTATTGTTAACACTTCATTTTTTTGACATTTCTTATGTCCAACTCACTCTACTGGTCACTCACTCAGGCTTTGAAAGTGCCTTAGATGTGGCTTCAGTGCCCACATTGCTTAGCGTCTAGCCAGGAAGACCAAAAGTGCTATGGGAACCCAGAGCACTATTTAGAGTCTCTAATTCAAGTCTAGGGACAACATATGAGGCTAAGGCACCACCTAAGGACCAGGGATGCTGAGCTGGTGGGCATGGGGCTGTGAGGTTGAGCTCAGAGGACTGGCTTTCTCATCGAGAACCAAAGTTTGAGTCAGCCCAAATCAGGCTAGGTGTGGTGCAAATAGCCCGATGACATAAGCTGAGACTAGGAATCAGAGATGGATGGAACTCCAAAGCCCAAGTCCCCATCCCTGTCATCAACCTCAAAGGAGGTACCCGGATCTCCTTCTGTGGAAAAAATTATAGCACAAAGGAAAAGGATGATGGGAAAGGAGATGGGCGAAATAAACCCTTTGCTCATTCTCCACTGGGATGAGACCCAGTCTCTAAAAAGAGGGACATAGCAAACAATTTCCTTCTGAGAAGACCTGGGCCTGGGGGTGAGGCTGAGGAGGCAGCAGAGTGGACTGATGGAGACTCTGGGATGGGTAGCAGGGTGAGTCTAAGCCATGTTGTGCACATTTCCCACACCTCCTCACCTCCCCAGCAAGCGCCTCCACCCAGACCTGCTACTCTTCACTTACCCTGGAGCTGATACTCATCCCAGCACAGCCAGGCAGGAGCAGAGAGAGCCAGCTGGGCTCCCTGGGTGCCATTAAATGGTCTTCTCCTCCCTCTCCTGGGAGCTCAGGCTTCAGCTCAGCCTATGGGCAGAGACAAGAGCTGCCTGCCTGAACCATGGTCTTCTAGGAGCACTGAGGAACCAACCCGATCACTTGACATTCAGACCCTTCCTATAGTCCGTGCTGTTCATTTCCAAGTGCTCTACAAGAAAAGACCACAAAGTAGGTGCTTAAAGTGACATAAAGCTTTCCTCTCACAGTTCTGGTAGCTAGAGACCCCAGACTAAGACATCTGGCAGGCCATATTTCCTTGGTGCCTTTAGGAGAGAACACGGTCCCTGCCTTTTCCAGTCGGATGCAGCTCCAGGCTTTCCTTGGCCCGTGGTTGTGACTCCAACCTCTGCCCATATCCACAATCCCCTTTTTTCTGTCTTATATAGACATTTGACATTGGATTCAGGCTCCATTGGAATAACAGAAGGATCACATCCAAAGATCCTTCATTCAGTTTCCTCTGCAAAAAAAACCCTTTTCCTAAATAAGATCACATTCATAGGCTCTGGGGGTTAGGACCTGTGCATTTTTTGCAGGGCCATCATACAGCTCACTAAAGCCCTTGTGTGTGGAATGTGAAAGAAAGAGGAGAGAGGGTTAGCAAGGTGGCCTGGATCTGGAGATTGTATGCAGGTATATGTGTGATGGTCATGGTAGGGTACAAAGGCTCTGTCCCATCTTGTAGAGGTCTAAAGTCCTGGACTCCAGGGATGCAGCTCAGAAGAATGGGACCTGCCTGTGTAAGGTTGTGGTTACCTCAGGCAAGCTTCTTGGAGGAGGTGAGCTTCGAGCCTTGTCTTAGGAAACAGCAGCCTCTAGTTGCTGAGTGAACACTCAGACAGAAAGATGTCATTCACTTAGGGGTCCTTTGAACACTCAGACCCCAGCTATGCGTCTTCTCTGGTTCAGAGCTTCCTTGGGCGGGGTGAGCATCCTCTCTCAAACTGAGAGATCCTCCTGTGGGTTGGCAATGTCCAGTGAGATGATGAGATTCTGAAGCTGCAGAGGGCAGAGGGCAGAGGGCAGGTCCTGGGGTCGGTGGCCAGGTCTGCATGGCAGTTCAATCAGGAAGGGGAACAAAAAGTGGGTCCAGGCATCTCAAGGGCAACATGGTCGCTTGTGGGCCTGATGCCTTGACCCATCCCCAATGCCTGTCAGCTTTTCTTTCCATCATCTTTCTTGTATCATCAGCTCTGGAAGCCTCCTTGCTTGCCTTTGTCACAGTCTCTGAATCCTTAAGCAGGAGGGTTTTTGTGGAGTCGGTGTGCAGAGGAATGGGAGGGATGGCTGTGGCATATAGAGTGGATGGGAGGCTTTTGGGAGACAAACTCTGTAGCAGGAATCTTTTTTTTTTTTTTTTTTTTTTTTTTTAAAGATTTATTTATTTAGTATACAGCATGTATGACTGCAGGCCAGAAGAGGGCACCAGATCTCATTACAGATGGTTGTGAGCCACCATGTGGTTGCTGGGAATTGAACTCAGGACCTCTGGAAGAGCAGTCAATGCTCTTAACCTCTGAGCCATCTCTCCAGCCCTGTAGCAGGAATCTTAAAAGGTCTTATTAATAGAAACAAACCTGAAAGCCAGATATTGGGGTGAATGCTGAAAGATCAGAGGAAGCAGAACAAGCCACAGCCACCTCTTCTTGCCAATTCCTCAGCTGATCCTGTTTCCTCAGACTGGAAGCCTCTGAGTCCTCATCCAGAATGAATCTCAGCTGAACTGCTACTCAAAAGCCTAAAAGCTTAACCAGCTCTAGTTCCTGGTCCTCACGCCTTATATACCTTTCTGCTTTCTGCCATCACTTCCTGGGATTAAAGGCTCACTTCCTGGGATTAAAGGCGTGAGTCACCATGCCTGGCTGTTTCCAGTGTGGCTTTAAACTGACAGATCTCTGCCTCCCAAGTGATAAGATTAAAGGCGTGTGTGCCACCATTTTCTGGCCTCTATATCTAGTGGCTGTTCTGTTCTCTGACCCAGATAAGTTTATCAGGGTGCACAATAAATATTGTGGATAATAATAATAATAATATTTTGTGGAACACAATATCACCACAAAAGTCTCACCAAAATCCTTGACATTGTTGTGGTCTGAGGCTCTGAATCAACCTGTGCAGACACAGAGGTTACACAAAGCAAGATTCACTATTGGGCAGCACAAACAGAAACTGACTAGTCTGGAACAACAGTACAGACTTGGGAGCCGATTGTGTCCCAGAAAGATCATCTCACCAAGTATTTAAGTACAAAACCCACAAACATCTGTGCCAACTTACAGTTACATTTTCCCCAAAATTGGGATTCAAAGATTAGGGACTTTCCCTATGTGTTCCTGTTGGGGAATATTTGTTTAACTCTGTAAAAAGGTGTTGCATTTGTTAACTACACAAAGATGTGTTGCATTTGTTAACTATTCAAAGATGTTTTGCTGTTTTACCTTGCCTGCCTAAGGCACCTGATTGGTCTAATACAAAGCTGAATGGTAAATTGCACAGGAAGAGGTAGAGTCGAGGCTTCCAGGCAGGGAGAGTAAGTAGGAGGATGAATTCAGGCTTGGGGAGAAAGAGAAAGAGATGACAGGGAGACACCAGGGGCTAGCCAGCCAGACATAGAGGAAGCAGGAAAGTAAGACATACAGAATGAAAGAAAGGTAAAAAGACCCAAGGCAAAATGTAGATAAATAGAAACAGGTTAAATTAAATGATAAGAGCTAGTGGGGCAAGCCAAAATTAAGGCATTCATAATTAATAATAAGTCTCCATGTCTTTATTTGGGAGCTGGTTTATTTGGGAACTAAAGAAAAATTCCAACTACAAATGGTGCCCAACTTGGGGCCCAAATTTCCACATAGGGCCAAAGAAAACTGAAAATAAACAAACAAACAAGGAACCTGATACAGCTCTTTTAAGAGGTGCTGCTGTGTAGCAGAGCACTTGAGCAGCTGGCACACTAAGTAGAAGCAGCAAGCTAAGTAAAAACACCTGCTATAGTGCGGGCACCAACTTCCTAGAGCCGGGGTGGTTAAACACAGCTCTCAGTTAAATGCAGCTCTCAGCTAAGGGGGAGGAGAGGGCTGAGCCAATGGGCCTAGATGCCACTTAGCAGTTTAAGGTTTGGCTAATGCTGTCAGGGAACACTACAGGTGCACAGTAAAACATGTCCAGACTGAAAAACCCTTTAAACAGATTATGGTGTGCGTAGTGCTTAAGAATGAAAAGGAAATGGGTATAGACAGTCATAGGAAAAAATAAATAGTTTAAAAATAATTAAATAAAGTCTTTAAAGAAAGAGTAAAGTAATATAAAAAGAATAAACCATGTAAAGATGGGAAATACACAGGGAGTCTGGATTCTTATGGTATTGTGTTGACTTTGAATTTTTTGAGTGCTGATGAGTGAACAACGGCTACTGAGAGACATTGGGTTGTAAAGGGGACTGCTGAATTAAACTAGCCTAGATACTTTAAGGATGTCTTACTGTAAAATGGAAGTCAGAAAACGTATTGTGTCAGGGGAGAGGTTATACTTTTGTTTCCACAGGAAATGAAAGGCTGTGGATCCCTTCAATATTAATAGAGACCAGATTTGATTGGAGGAGACCACCTGAAATTCTTGGCTATAGACATAAAGAAATAAACCTAGAAAAACTATGAGACAGATGACATATATGCTGTTCCCTTGACACGGGAACAGCTCTGAGACTGGATGAGACATGATAAATCTTGTTGGTCACAGAGTCCTCATGACTTATTATTACATGCCGTCTTTCATATGGCATAGACAGAGGTTTGGCTATGCAGTCCAAACAAACTTATAAAGTTGACATATGTCTTTTACCTGCTCAAACATAAAAAAAAAATCATCTTTGGCTGGCTTGTGTACAGTGCACAGTCCATAGTTGTGTCAATGCAGATATGTATGTTACCTTTGAAAGTTTATGTGTTTTCAGAGCAAGGGACCAAACACCAATGAAAACGGGTGGCCCAGGTGATCCAGCCTCTCAGAGTGCCTTCATTGCAGTTTCCTCAGAGTTTTGTGTTCAGAACTACTTCAAAGCTGCTAGCTGAGATGATCTAGCCTCACACACTATTCTAGCCAGAACTTTAGATAAGCCTTGCACTTTCCCATTACACGGAGGCTGGATAACAAATGTTATAGCTAGTTTATTTTTTATAACTTGACCATTATCTTAATTTTCTTAGAGTCTCCTGGGGATTCTGTCACTCCCAGACAACAGGAAGCAGTTTAGAAAGCACAATGCCCACAATCCCAAGGGGTGAGGTGGGTGGTTTTTGATCATTTGGTGGGTTATGGATGTTTGTCATCATTTAGTGGTGATATAGCAATACAGGATAAAAATATAACTATTCATCTTAAGTATTTTACATTGGTATGGGCTTTTGTGTACTGATACAAATTTAAGGTTATTTTTTTTGTAATACTATATATGTTTCTATTCTTATTTAAGGTAGTGTACCTATGCAGCTCATTTAAAAGTGTAATATAAAGTTCTGGTACTTGAAATCTATTATTATAAACTGTTTAGGATAATTAAGAAATGCAGGTTAGTAGTTAGTCTTCTATAACAATCAAACTTATAGTGATGTTAGATGATGGGGAAATGTCTTTCTGTATGCTGTGGTTATGTGTTGCTCTGGTTGATAAATAAAGCCATTTGGCCTATGGCAAGACAGCTTAGAGGCAGAGGGAAATTCAAAGAGAGAGCCAGGAAGAAGGTGGAGAGAGATGCCAGTGAGCCACCCAAGGAGCAACATGTAATGGGACACAGGTAAAGCCATGGAACATGTGGCGATACATAGATTAATAGTTATGGGCTAATTTAAGATATAAGAGCTATCTAGCAAAAGGCTTGAGCCATGGCCATGCAGTTATTATAATTAATATAAGCCTCTGTGTGTTTGCTTGGGTCCAAGTGGTTGCGGGACTGGTGGGTGAGAGAGATTTGTCCTGACCATGAGCCAGGTGGGACACAGGAAAACTTCAGCTACAGTTAGATATGTTTTCAAGGTTAAACAGATATATTTTTGATAGATAGGTGATCTTCAAACACTTCAAAGACCTACAAAATATCATACTTGCAATGTTTAATAACCTAAGGCTTTTCATGATAGTGAGGCATGTCTGCTCCTGGCAGCATCAATCTACTTCATAAAAGGAAGATGGGCATTGAAGAATCTCCATATGAAGTTTGATTTCATAGTGGCAAAGCTAGCCATTTGGGCAAGAAACTGCCCTTGCCTTGATTGTTGACAGTATACTGTACAAACTGGATAAGCAGGACACAAAGGAAAAAGACTATGGAACTTTGCCAAGATAAGGTGGGACAATCCTTTAAAATTCCTGTTTCACAGAAAAGTCTGTATCTGTAGGCCTGTAGGCTGACGATGGATGCCCCAATGGTGCAGAGGAACCTTGGGTAACTGTCCAGGCAGCCAGATGTCTTTGTCATTTCTATAGTTTTGGAGGTTGCTTGCTCTGCACTTCCTACTTACTCAGGGAATTTTGTATCCTTGGGTCTCTGATGGAGTTGAAGATGAAATAGTTATTGTTTTCCTTGTTACCAAAATTTAGAAAAGAAATTTAAAGAAAAGAGATGTGAAGCTTATGAGAAACACAAAAGCTTGGATTGTTTATCTAGGAGAATGTTTTGAGGTCTAAAATGATGATTTTGGTTTGGTGATACAGGTTAGGATAGAAAGTGGATTAGGTACACAACTTTGGACTCACCAAGATAGGATAGATAATGGAGTATTTTCTCTAAATTTGCCGAATACAATGGACTGGATATTGTAAATGTAATTCTTACTTGATAATTGTTTTTATTGTATATAATCTTACTATGTTAAAGCTAAAACCTTTCTTTTTATTTAGACAAAAAGGGGAAATGTCATGGAATATTTGTTTAACTATACAAAGATTTGTTGCATTTGTTTAACTATGTAAAAATGTGTTGCTGTTTTACTTTGTCTGCCTAAGGCACCTGAGTGGTCTAATAAAAAGCTGAATGGCCAATAGGGAGGGAGGAGGTCTAGACAGGCCTTCTGGGCAGGGAGAGTGAGGAGGAGGAGGAGGAGGAATTCAGGCTTGGGGGAGAAAGAGAAAGCGATGCCAGCGAGATGTCAGGGGCCAGCCAGCCAGACATGGGGGAAGCAGGAAAGTAGGACATACAGAATGAAAGAAGGTAAAAAGTCCCCAGGCAAAATGTAGATGAATAGAAACAGGTTAAATTAAGTTAAAAGCTAGTGGGACAAGCCAAAGCTAAGAGCAAGCATTCATAATTAACAATAAGTCTCTGTGTCTTTATTTGGGAGCTGGTTGGCAGCCCAAAGAAAATTCCAACTACATGTTCTCTCATTGTCAACCGGCATAGAATGTGAGCTTTTCAGTCCAGCCAATCAGACTCATTTGTTCTTTCTGTTGTTAGGAACAGCCATATGTCTTTAGAGAGCTAAAGACCCATAACAGACGATTTCTCTTTTTTAAAGTGGAGATGCATCAGCTCTTGGATGGTTCCCAGCTCCCTAGGGCTCAGGAATGTGAACTTTGTTTCACCCTAAAGGTAAAATGGAGCCTAAAGTCAAAATGGTAGTACTTAGGACGAGGTGCTTTTGCCTGTTCCCAAGAACATCTGTCTCAAGAGACTCATCTATCCTCTGTGTGGAGCTCATCAGGGCCTTCTGAACTTGTATCTCTCTTATATCTGTACCGCTCAAACCTGAACCCCAGCCCAGAGAAATAGAACAGGTGACCCCAGGAGGCATGGAGAGGAGGCCACAGTGAGAAGGGAATCTAGACTCTTGAGGTGTGCCATACTCTGGCTGGGAGTCGTGGGCTAGTCACCATCAGGTCTCCCCGCCCCTTTTGTGGTTTTTCAAGACAGGGTTTCTCTGTGTAGCCCTAGCTATCCTGGAACTTGCTTTGTAAACCAGGCTGGCCTTGAACTCACAGAGATCTGCCTGCCTCTGCTTCCTGAGTGCTGAGATCAAAGGCATGTTCTACCAAGCCCACCTCTTTCCTCTTTCTTAAAAGGAGGATGTTAGATTGAGTAGCTTCATGGCCTTTGCCTTCCTAGATCACATGTTAAAATAAACCAAAACAACTGAGATTTTATTTATTTATTTATCTATTTATTTACTTACTTATTTGTATGTGTGTGTGTGTGTGTGTGTGTGTGTGTAAATGCACACGCTCCAGTGTGTGAGCATTCGGAGGCCAGAAGCTGATACCAGCTGGTTTCCTATATTGTTCTTCAAGGTAGTTTTTGACACAGGGTCTCTGGAAGCTGGGGCTCACCCCCAGTGCTGTCTCCATCCCCAGTCCTGAGGTTACAGATGTGTACAACCATGCCTTAAAAACCAAAACCAAAACCAAAACCGTTGGTTCTGGGTATCTGAACCCAAGGGGAAAAGAATTTCCTCCAGGGCACAGGAGAAGCAAACAGTGGAGGTTTCTGTTTTAGCAGGTGAGAAAATGGAATTGAAAAATACACCCTCCATCATAGAGCGTAGACCCAGTCCCCACCAGCTGTGAGGAGGACCTTTCTCTAGTATCTGGACTTTATAAACTCTTGGTCTATGGAGTGAAACAGTGCTGCCCAGAACCTGCACAAGACCAAGTCAGCCAACATTCTAGCATGGAGGGGGAAGGGCTATGGGTAACCCATGGCTTCTGGGGGAGGGAGAGTCAGTTTTCTTTAAGGTTGTGTGTGGCTTCTGATAGGCCCAACAGTAGCCGGTGGATAGCCACTTACCCAGGAATATATGAACAACACAAATTGGGCTCAATGGGTTATTTTTGAAAAAAGGGTATGAATTTGAAGGTAAGGAGGTTGGGGTGGATCCTGATCTGAGAGGAGTTACGGGGTGGAGTACTGAGTGAATGTGATCAAGATGCATTGTGCCTTTAATCCCAGCACATCTCTGAGCTCTATGACAGCCTAAGCTGCAGATCGAGTTTCAGGACAGTCAGGGCTACACAGAGAAATGTTGTGGAATAGTATTTTAAGATGTGTTACATTTGTTTATGCTGTGGAATACTTGTTTATGATACAAAGATGTGTTGCATTCTTTCACGTTACATTTGTTTAACTCTTGAAGCTGTGTTACTGCGATTATCTAAAACACATGATTGGTCTAATAAAGAGTTTAAAGGCCAATAGCAAGGCAGGAGAAAGGATAGGCAGGGCTGACAAGCAGAGAGAATAAATAGGAGGAGAAATCTGGGGGGAGAGAAATCAAGGAGGAGTGAAAGGAGAAGAGGAGGAGGACTCCAGGGGCCAGCCACCCAGCTACACAGCAAGCCACAGAGTAGGAAGTAAAGAAAAGGAGCTAGGATAAAGATAAAAGCCCAGAGGCAAAAGGTACATGGAATAATTTAAGAAAAGCTGGCTAGAAACAAGCCAAGCTAAGGCCGGGCATTCATAAGTAAAAACAAGCCTCCGTGAATTTATCTGTGAGCTGGGTGGTGGCCCTCTAAAGAGCCAAAAGAACAGAGTTAAAAAAAAAAAAAAACCACAACAAAACAACCACCAACAACAGAGAAATCCCCAAAAAACAAAACAAAAAACAAAAACAGAGCAAACAAAATGAAATACATTACATGAAATTCTGAAAGAATTAATAAAAATAAAAAAGAAAAGCATTTAAACAAATTGTATCTATATGGTATTTCACAGCTATTAGGTAACATGGTATAACTGTGGAATCATAGGAAATGATTGTAAATTTTGCTAAACATAAAGAGAACAACAATTAAAAAAAAATCTTGGTCTACCATTCTTCCCCTTTACCCCAAGGATATTCTGGCCATGCCTTTAGTCACAACACTCAGCAGGCAATGGTGAGTGGAACTCCATGAGTTCCAGGCCAGCCTAATCTACATATTGAGTTCAAGAGGAGTCAGAGCTGCACAGCGAGACCCTGTCCTAAAAAAAAGAATATGTATAAAACTGTAACTATCCATAAGGTTGTGAAATTTACTAGGGGAAAGGTCATCAGGACCTTGTCAAGAAGGAGCCAGCCCCCTTATTTGTCTTCCCCAGTGACCTCACCATTTAACCCTAGAAGCTGCAGGTCACTTGAGCCTCATAAACCTTTGTAAAGAAACCTCTCCCAGCTGCAACAGACCACAGAGCTTGCCCTTGGCCAGGACTCGGCGCTTGGGAGGAGTAACTGAGACTCGGAATCAAGTCTGGCTCTGATATGGCTGCTCCTTCTAGAGCACACACCTCGCCTGGGCACAGGCTGGATGTGTCACTTTACTGGAATAGATGGGTGCACTATGGAGTCCTGCCCCTCCCCCGTGTGGGTCTCATGCACACAAAGAAGGGATGGAACTATTCCCTCACACGGTGCTTTGGGCTGAGTACCCTAGTCCCCCCAAACCAGGCATCATGCTGGAAGACCGCAGGCTGTAAGCAGAAGGGAATTTGAAAAAATTATGTGATGTGGCTGTGGTGTGTGTGGGCAGGTGAGAGGTCATCTGAGGCAGGCCCGGGGCCTCAGGCCCGGGGCCTCAGGCCCCTGATGGAATCCCTGTTCCTCCCAGTCAGCAAGATTATTTGGCTGTGGGCCCTCTGATCTCTGGGTGAAGCTTCTGTAGCTGCCTGTTCTTTCCAATCTGATCTGGACTCGGGGACTTCCCCAGGATCTGTGCACCAGTAGACCTCTGGCCTCTGGTAGGATCTTCCTCAGCTGCCAGAGGTCCACCCAACTCCTACCTGCGACGGATCAGTCACAGGCTGCACTTCTCAGAAATGTCACAAGGTGGCGCCCAAGCACCACCTCCCACAAGACAACCGCTTCCCCCTGGTCTGTACTGAAGGGACTGTGTCTGGGCTGTTTGAGCCTGGCAGGGCTGGTTTAGAGCCCCTCAGAGCTAGACCTCCCTTGTACACCTTTACACACCCTCTAAAGGACTCTCAGGCCATTCCAGTGTCAAGGCCTGGAGCAGGGGACCTGGGTTCTGTTCCGGTTCTGAGTGGTCTTGGAAGTTATCCCTGCCACTTTGAGACTCAGATTGCTCTTCTGATGAATGAGCACAATGACCAGCTTCATCCCTCTTCTGTCCCTCTCTTCTTCCTTTGTTCTTTCCACCATATTTTCTGAGGCCCCCTCTAGACTAGGTGTAGCATACAGCTGTGTGTGCAGAGTCAATTGAGGTCACTTAGCATAGACACACACAATATCTGAGACTAACCAACAACCTTGTGTTGACCCCATTGTTAACTCATGGAAGAAGAGGCAGGTGAAGGCTTTTCCATGGCCACAGGCCCAGGAAGTGGCAGAGCTGGGATTTGAACCTGGACCATTTGACTCTAAACCCCATCAATGTTGGTTTCCATGTTTACCTGTGTTGGGTGCTATGGATCCAGCCAGTCTTCTTCAGGAGACTTTGGACCAATTTTGGGTATTTGCTCTCATATGGTTTGAATGCAAAAGGCCTTACAGGATCCTGTATTTGATTGCTTGGTCATTGGCTGGTGGCTGTTTGGAAGGGACCTGGGACCTAGCTGGTGAACACAGGCCACTAAGGGTAGATCTTTGAAAGTCATGCCTACTTCTGCTGTTTGTTTCCTGCTCCACCAAGACGTGAGAAGTGGCAACTGCAAGGTCCTGCCACCAATAGGTGAGCCACGGCCAAGCCTTTCCCACTGCAACCAAATAGTCTTTACTTCCCTAACTTGCCTCTGCTGGGTGTTAGTCACAGCATCCAGCAAGGGAACTAACACACTTGCCCCCTTGGATCCTAAGCTCCCTCCTTTCTCCCAAGTCCCCACTCATTCTGCAGGTTTGGTTCTGGTGAGGACTCACAAGAAGACTGGAAAATCAGTGGAAGCAAGAGTCCACTGATGATCCAGGGGTCCTGAGAAGGTTCCAGGCCCAGCTTTTATCTCTTAGCCCCTAGGCACAGGCCCATCAAGGAACAGAGGCCCAAGTCCTCTGTCCTCAGTTCTGGTCCCATCATGAATGCCCATCATGTAGACTGGGACGACTGATCTCATCCTTCCCCAAAGACTGTGAAGGCATGAAGCTTTTCTCCTTCAGAGACAGTGTGAGGCTGCCAGAAGGAAGGAGCTGTGGGGCGCATTTTAAGCTGTATTTCACAGCAAGCTCTTTTGCTTTTGCTCAAGTTGGGGCTTATCTGGAGTTAAAATGCTTATATGGAGGCAGAAGAAGCACCTGTCAGCCCCACTCCATCAGTCCCCAGGTGCCTTTCTCTGCTCTGCATGTGCGACCCTTCTCACGGGGAGGTGTGCTCTGCAGCAGATGTCAGCAGGGTGAAGTGACATGGAAGAGCTAAGGAAAACATGTCACTTCCTGCCAACCTGCTCCGACACTCTCTGGGCAGGAAGGCCCTGGGCTTCACTCTGGGCCTGGTGACCTCCAGACAGATGCCCCAGCCTTTGGGACCACAGCTGTCTCATGTGACAGTACAGGATAGTTCTCTTCAGCTCTAGAGTGTGCAGAACACACTCGCCCACATCTCTCAACTCTGTTCACACAGTAACGCTGTGGAGCAGGGACTGTGCCTCCACCAAAGAGGTGATGAGGCCGAGCTCAGGCAGATTGTGACATTACACAATGACGCCCAACCTGTCTCCCCACCCCCCACCCCAGCATGAGCCACGCTGGACTTACTTCCCAGTCTTCATCAGACTCTATGCCCCCCTGAAGAGGGCATGCAGAGCCTGTAGTAGACTCAAAACTCGGGACCTGCTGCCTAACCTGACATGGACTAAGGGAGAAAAATTATTTTCAGAATTATTAGCATCAAATTCTGTGCCCCTCCCCCCCCAAGTCCATTAAGATACAGCATAGTGTTAAGCACAGTTTAAAAAAAAGTTACCTAGGGCTGGGCCTGTGACGGGTATTTCATAGACACTGCCTTTAACCTAATAATTTTGCATAGTAGATTGCTTAAAAGTCACAGAGACTCAGAGAGGCTAAATCCGTATTGTGTGTGTGTTTACACAGGCAGCAGAAGAGTTCTCTGCAGGGGGCAGCTGCCTGAGGTGGGCAATTGTGAAGTCTCTGGGTCTTAGCTTATTTTCCTGTAAGTAGGGATGAGAACATCCACCCCGTGGAGATCTGGGGCACTTGGATTGCATGCATGTAAGACATTTGCTTCTGAAACGGTGGCCGAGTATCCCTGGCATCATCCTTACATCACCCTCCCTCCCTCCTGTGGCTGCTGGGAGAAGGAGATGGGGCTCAGGCTGTTGGGGGGGCGGCATTTGGGACCTGCTCTGGAAATGGAGGAACCGTTGTTGGGTGACAATAAGGCAACTTTGCCTCTTCAGGGTTGTAGTTCTTGACGTTGTATGTGATCCAGGACAGGGTGGGGGCAGGGTCAGGGCATCTCTCACCAAGTTGAGGGCAACCTGAGGCCCCGAGGAGCCAGCAGTGCCTCAGATGGCCAGACAGTGGTTGGGGCTTACGCCAGTCTCTGATGGCACCCTGGGCCTGAGCAACCCGGAGAAACCTGGGCATCAACAGGGACTTGGTATCCCTCAGGGTTGGGAAAAGTTTGGGCTACAGCAGAGAAAGTTGTGGGCCCGTGGGAGAAGGTTGCAGGCACTCAAACTTTTCTCCCTCCGAGCTCATTGCGGAGTCCCCGAGATTGCCAAGTGATTTGCCACCAATTAGGCCATAATGAGCTGGACCTTGGTGGCTCCTTTAGGTGCCCCTGTGGACGTAGACTCAGCAGGACACCTGGGGCCCAATTAGAGCAGCCTGGACCTAATGCCTGGTCCAGCTGAGGCCTGGATCCCAGGGAGCCCCATCTGCCCCAGGTGCCCACTTTGCTTGCCCGGCCAAACTTTTAATGAGTGAAGTGGCTACTTCTCTCACTTGCCTGCCAGTTGCGTAGGCATGACCCCTGGGCCCTGCCTGCTCCCCACTTAAAGACACAGAGCAAATTTTTAGTGTGTGATGTGCTGCAGTTTAAATGGATCTGTCAATCAACAGGCAGATCTGTTAGTCAACACTGACCCATGGGTGACTGTGCAGGCCCAGGCCCCTCAGGACTTTGTTCTCAGGAAGAACAGTCACAGAGTTGTCGTGAGGACAAGATGACATAGCACAAACTGAAGGGCTGATTACTTAGGAATGGGTATTATTGTCCTTAGCCTGGCTGTGACCTTGACTCTGGCCTCTATTCCTAGCTGAACTAGAGGCAGCTCTGACCCGGGTGCTCATAAACCCTGGTGTGGGTTTCCTGCTCTGCTGACCACTGGGCTCTCTGCTCCAGGCTGGGTTGACCTGGTGACTGTTGTTTTTAGGTCTCCTTTGGCACAAGTCCCCTTTTCTATTTCCTCCTATTTCCCAGGCCTTCAAACAGTCAAGGGCCCTGTCCCTAACCAGGCCTGCCCCTCCCTCACCGCACAGGTGGGAGGAGATCCAGGCTCAGGGAGTAGCAGGGCGGCATGGCTACTCTATGCACTTTAATACAGTTTGGCTATCTCAGCAGCCAGGTGGTGGGGGGCAGGCATCCACCTGCCTACTCATTTGTAGACTCCAAAGTCATACTGGGCACATATCCTTTCTCCATTATTTACTGGGCACATTTCTGTGCCTCTGATCCTCCACATAAGAAAATATTAGCCTTCACCTCATATGGTAGTTGTATTAAATGAGATTAGAATCCATGTGGGACCCTGGAGCTGGGCCTCTGCATGGTGGGATCTCCATAATTAATACTAGCCATCTTTCCAGTTACTATGACCCAACCATTGATCCACCAGACATCAAGGGGGCTCCTACTGTGTGCCAAGGTCGGTGCTACTCGGCCCTGGGGTTACAGCAGTGATAAGGCTGGCCCTTGGAGATGAATTTTACTGGGGGATTCAGATACATAAGGCCATCATTTCAAGGTCAAGGGTGTGGCTGGCTGAGGTGGGATGGAGGCACAGCCAGGGAAGGATTCCCAGAGGAATCTGAAGTTAGACAGGGTTTGCTGAGTTCTTAGAGTGGATTGGGCCCTGTCCAGTGTTCTGTAACCATGACCTTAGTCCACCTCAGGTCTCACAGACACATGAGGTCACTTTCCTACTGAGGGGAACTGATGGTTAAATTAGTTGTCGAAAACCACCCAGCTGGTGAACAGTGGTGCCAGGACCCACTCGGAATTTGTTTAAACTCAAATCTTGTCCCTGTTTCTTCATCCATGGGGTGATATTTCTTCATATATGGTGGTGGTTTTGATGGACAGATAGAGGAGGGAGGCCCTAGAGGGAGAAGAGACTCTCTAACATAAAAACTACCTTTACTGATGAGGACTCAGCCTTGAGATTTCCCCTGCAAGAACGGTGGAGAGGAAGTGTACACACTGACGTAATTACCAGCATGGGCTTGGCCTGAGCTCCGGCCCACTCGCTAGTAGGGTGACTCTGACCTAGAAAAAGGGACTTCATTGCTCTGCACATCAGTTTCATTCTGCAAAATGGGAGGATGACAGTGGCAGACAGTGGGTAGTAATTCTAACCCCCTCTGTAGCTTTATATCATTACCCGTTTCTTCCTCAGTCCTTAGTTTTTTTTTCCTCTCCCCCAAGTAATCTGGGTAGTTTTAAGGAACAGATTAACATGTGGGATGGTGCTTGGCACACAGGATACAGTCAGAAAATGTCATCATTATTCCACACCACTAGGGGAAGTCCCGCAAGGCCAAGGATGGCATTCTTGAGCATGACGAACATTTGAGGTGTGTCCCAAAGTGTCCTCCACGTGTCACAGTGTCAGCAGTGATGCTAGTATCTTTTGAGAAAGGGCGCTCTGTTTTATAAGCGTGGGAAACACAGAATGAAACCAAGAGAAGCACCCTTTCCCCTCTGAGAGACTCCAACTCGTTAAAGGAATTGTCAGCTCCCCAACCCCCAAAGCTGAGGAAGAGAGCGTACAGTGGTTCTCAAGTTGCAGGGCCTTGGGCCATAGTGCCTTTTCGTGTGCAGCAGTGGTGTGTGTGTGTGTGTGTGTGTGTGTGTGTGTGTGTGTGTGTGTCCTGGAAGACACTTAGGGAAATGCAGGCTTTCTTTGCTTTTTTCTTTCTCTTTTTCTTTTCTTTTCTTTCTTCTTTCTTTCTTTTTTTTTTTTTTATTTTTTGAGGCAGGGTCTCACATAGCCCAGGCTACTCTAACTGGCTATGTAGTGGAAGATGACCTTGAGCTTAATATCCTCTTGCCCTACCTTCCAAGTGCTGGAATTACCAGTGTGTGCCACCAAGCCAAGGCCACAGAGCTTTTGTTTTGCCTCAGTCACTGTGGGTCTGAGAACTCAGCTGTGGGTCTCAGGGCTGCCCCATGGGCTTCGGCTTCAGTTTCCTTCTGTGAAGTGGGAACAGCTATATGCATTGACAGGGCCTAGCTCAGTGCTGTCAAGGACTAAGTGAGGAAATTAATGTGTCTCCCACAATTCCTGGCACACAACAATAAATGTCAGCTTTTTAATAGATGCAAACCTCCTCTGGGGTGGAACCATGACTGATCCCGCTCCAGATGCGTGGATCTTGCCCAGAGGTTAGCCCTTTCAGTTTGCAGTATAGAGCACCCACACATCCCAGGCTGAGACACGGTGATTTCCCTCCTCCCTCCCCTTGACCTCCGGTCACTGAGAATGTCACTGGGCCAGGGGCTAGGGTCCGGCAGCCAAGGCTTTTGGATGGGGCGGGAGGAAGGGCGGGTCTGGGGGGGATCGTGTCCACAATACACCAGGAACCCTAGTTCGGGCCAATCTGTCCCCTTGGTGGTGGGGCCGCGGCGGCCTCCGCTTTGGTGGCGCTGAGAGTTTGCAGGAGGCTCGGGCAGGCTGGCTCTGGGTTGCCAAGGCCAGGCCTCGGCCGCGCTCCGCTGGGGCTCGTTAGCGCCGCGGGCTGGCTGTCGCCGCCGTGGCCCGCGGGAGCCCGGCGATCTTGTAAACAAACATTGGCTTCCCGCGCGCTGACGAGGCCCGGGGGAGGTGGCGAGCCCAAGGATCGGCCGCGGGGACCCGGGCGCCCGAGGTAGGTGCGTGCGGCCGCGCGGGGGCGCCCGAGTCCACGGAACGAGCCTGCAGGGTGCGCGCCGCAGCGGAGACACTGAGCCCGCGTTCCAGGAAGTTGTTGTTCAACACCTGCTGATGCAGTGGGCAGTATGGGGGACCTCAGTGCCCTCCACGACAAAGCATAGATCCCGATTCTTCTCACTCAGCTTTAAAAAATAAACCCAATAAAAGTGGAACAAGGCTGGGGCTGATGGAGCTGCAGGGAAGGTCTTGGGTGGACATGCCTGGGTGTATCACTGTTTTCAATTTTACTACCTGGCGACAGGGGGTGTTTTTCAATGCTCTGCCTGTGTTCTAGCTTAAATCCAGTTCACCTTTCTCTTCTCCTTACCAAAGGAAGGTTAAAATTAAGACGTCCAAGTATCATATCAGCGCGTGGAGGCTCATGCTTGTAGTACATGTACCCTTAGAGGTGGAGGCAGAGCCTCCCGAGGTGCAAGGTCACCTGTGACTACATAGCAACGTTGACACCAGGAGGTCCTGCATCAATAAACAAGCAAAACCAAAACAGACAAAACCAACCAACCGATCCCCCCCCCCCAAATGTCCTTGTCCCTTCAGTCTAGGAAGCAATAGTGCTTCTTGTCTGCAAGTAGCTCATCCTAATCCTGACGTCCACCACACTGTGGACCCTCTGACTGCGATGCCTGTACGTCTGACAGATTGGGTGGGGAGTGGTGATGTCCCTTTGAGGATGGTACCTCATCCGCTCTGCTTGTGCGACAAACCGGGTGGCTTACCATTATTTTCTCACAGTTTTGGAGGCTGGGTATTTCAAGACTCAGGTGCTGGCAGATCAAGGGCCTATTCAGAGTCTACAGAAAAAGGGGACCTTATTGGACCGCGGGAACAGTGGAAGTGAGACTCAGGCATGTGTTAAGGAGCCGCCTTCAGCTCCAGCTGTCTGACTTCAGCTCACTGGAGGCAGGGAGCAGGCTGCTCCTTGGTCAAGAGAAGCAAGCTTTTATTGCTCTGGAGGTGGGGTAGGCTAAAGCTTGCTAATTTCCCACTGTTCATGGGCACAGTGGAACTTTCCTGCTTGTGCGCTATCATTCTGGCTTTGGGGTTTGCAGGCTTACAGGAACTGCTGTCTTGTACAAATATCTTGGCCTCCTAGTTTGGTATGGATCAATCTGAGGGACTGTACACTCTTCAGTTGCCAAGAAGGCACAAGGGTTGGGTAGAAGAGACACACCAGGCTCGAATGGGAAACAGG
>CABHPP010132877.1:14095-40572 GCA_902168425.1 Peromyscus attwateri | reverse complement strand
TAGTATATGATTATGTTCACGTAAGTTCCCTAACGCAGTCAGGTTCTTAGAGACAGAACGAATGGTGATTCTCAGCAACATATAGAATTGCACAAAATCAATTAAAAATGTGTTTTAATTAAATTGATTTGAACTATTTCAGGAAAACACAAAAGTTAGTCATATGAATGAGATACCATTTGGTATTTCTAATATACACATTCTGCACTTGAGTTAAACATATTGATCTCAAATATTTATTTCTTATGGCCAAATAGATTCAAAACCCCTTCTTCTGGCTTTCTGAGAGTCTATAATGCAATTGTTAGCTCTGCTTAACTACTATGCAATAGCGCACCAGCACTTCTTAACAACACTGTAACTTAATACTCATCGTTGAAGCTTCACTACGCCTTCCTTCACCCATCTGTCAGTGCTAACCACCAAAAGATTAGAACCATATAATAAAGATACCCAATTTGATGTTGTATATATTTTCCCACAGTTAAGGTTTTAAACGTTGAAAACCTGAGTGTCTTACAACAATGGCTTCGCCTTTGTGCCTAGTATCATTCCCTTCCCTGACCTTGAAAGTTTTAGGTCCTAACCCTGGAACAAGTTACACGGTATTTTCTCTATCTTGCTAGAGGAAAATGGGATTTAAGAAACTAACTTTCAAGTTTAAATAGAAACTCACTCATCCCAATAGTGTTGGCTTTATTCAAATTAAGAATCAGGGGTTCCTGTCAAGGTGAGCAAAAGGCAGAGCTGGGCACTCTGGCATGAATAGCTCTCAAGAAGATACATCGCCAGATGAATTACTGAAAGTGGCAAGATCTCAATTCCTCGGTGTTAATTAATTATCTTATCCATTTGTTCTCCTAGTCATTCAATCAATAGTATTTTCCATCACTCCCTTTGAAAACCTTACACAATAAGATATATACTTGTTCACTTTCATCTAATAGGAGAAAAAATTTACTCACAGCTCACTGATCAACAGTACAGTCAGCTGACTTTTATTAAGCACCCACAAGTTAAGAAGTAGACAAATCAAACTAAATAATCACGAGTTTTGAATTTAATTCTGTCTCCTATCTAAGCAAGACCAAAAGGCTACTGTTTTCCTTCTTCACAACCACCCGTTTGATTTATGTGTTTATCTGTCTTTCTGAAGCATCCACTCTGGCCATCCCTAATCATGGCTCACAAACATCAACATTCCTCTGCTAACACACAGCTGTGTAAAGCTACATGTGGAGCTAAAGGAGAGAGGATTTGGGTGTCATGGATGCAAAGGCTACTGGAGGGTAAAGACACGAGTGAAAAAATGGAGATAGCAAGGTGAGAAGAGGAACAAGGAAGAGACTTGGCAAAGGCCAACGGGAAAAGGAAAGGTAGAGACATGGGGGACCAGAAGAGAGGTGAGCTACAAACTGAAGGGAGAGAAGAGTTTGGAGCCCAAAGCGATAGCATCCAGTGTTGTCAAGTAGGATGAGAAGGGATGTGTCCTTAGAATGGGATGGAGATCCCCTGAGAGTTTCAGAAAATCATTTTTATAGAATTGGAGCTGCAAAAGTGAGTGTGACACAGGGATAGAATGAAATGCAATGTAACAAATAACTGTCAGTCTTCTGAGGGGATTGATCAGGATACGAACTAGGCATAGAAGCAGAGCTTTTAAAGGAGCGATGATTTAAACTTTGTGATGTTGCATGTTGAACTTGGGCTAGAGTTGAATACTTTTGTAAGCTGAGGTGAGAATATTTATAGAGAGGGGTGCTGAGGGAATCCAAGGCTGAAGAAGGATGACCAGAAAAAGGATGATCCTCAGGAGGTGATAGATGCAAGCTAGAGCCAAGCAAAAGGTCATGTCCTGGAGAGAGAGAGAGAGAGAGAGAGAGAGAGAGAGAGAGAGAGAGAGAGAGAGAGAGAGAGGGAAACCCTTTTACATAGAAGAAGCAGGAACTATTCCTTCCTCCATGGAGCTCTGATCCAGATGCCAGCTCAGCTGATACCCATTCCCTTTCTCATTGTGGAGTCCCACGCAGAGTGAGTACAGAGAAACTGCCCATAGAGTATGAACAAGAAAGAAACTGCTCGGCGTACCTTAGGAATAGCTTCCTAGCAGCTAGTGCTCTTGACCCTTCTGATGTCTGCCACTCTTCTTTCTCCCACTTAACTCCAGATCTCAACAGTTCTTGTATGTTAACTTCCTGAGGACAATGGGTCACTCTGTAAGGTGCTAGGAAAATCCAGAGCTCTTTATGCCAGGCAAGCCAACCTTTCTTCCCAGTGGTGTGGGGAAAAGCTCATCTTCCCCCTTCTGTCCAGTGCCTTGTCCCCAAGGAGCTCATTCCTAGAAGCACTAATAAACCTTAAACCATGCAAAGCACAGACACGAAGCCAATCTCCTTCCCCCACTCTCTATGAAGAGGTCAGCAGCCACCTGGTCGGCAGGAAGCCAAGAAGAAATCAAACTCTCAGCTGGTGGGTAGCATGCTCTGTCTGCCTGTCATGTCACCTCCCCTTTCTACAGCTGGGGTTGATGGCACCAACTGAGAGGCTCAGCAGTGTGCCTGGAGGCAGAGCTGGCCTCTCCCAGAGGACCTGATGTCCATTCTTGTCCACTGTCAGCCTAAGACTTTAACATCCTGGACTCTGACCCCCTACCTTCTCCTGTGATCTCAGTCTCTGCCTCATTTGCAGCCACCCCACTGTGGGCCCACACTGAGTCCTTGGCTATATGACCAACTCAAGAAGCAAAACAGTGCTACCTTCTACCTTTCTGGTCCCTATGTAACTCCAGCCTCATCCATGAGTCCATGGATGCTACAATTCTGAATACAAATCACAGACAGCAGCCCACTCCTGAATTTTCCTTGCCACCTACCATGACATCATCCTATGCCAAAAAGGACTCCCAGCATTCACAGCTCAGCTCCAAGGTTGCTCAGATCTGAGTTTGAATCTAAGCTCCAATACTTAAACTAAAGTCACTTAATCACCCAGAGACTCTCGGTTTACCTGTGACACCTCCCCAGCAAGATTTTCCAGATAATAAATTGAGGTGATGCATAAATTCAAAGGCTTTGAATAGATGTGTTCCCCTTACCTGCCCTGACTCCTGAAGAAGCAGACAGGCCATTACAGGACTTTGAATCTAGACTCCATGGGATTTCCCAGAGGAAAGGCAATAGAACTTTCCCCAAAGGGAACTGAGAGTGCCAGTAACACAATACTGCCCACCTCCTCCAAAGGTTTGAGAATCTGTTCTGATGTAATCAACTGCTCCTGACTGTTCCCTGCATCTTGACACAATTTGCTTCTGAGGGGCTTGCATATATTTCTCCAAATTAAATAGGAGACTTTGGGGCTGGTGGCTTGTGTTAGGCTATAGGCTCAGAAACCACCCTGCTCAACAAATGCCTGCATGCAATCATGTGTCCCCCGGTGCCACGAGTCAGTGGGTAACCACATCTTATTACAGAAGGAAGAAACACGGACAGAAACCTCTACATCCGCTGTCCACTGAGCCACACTGAGAAGAGCTTAAACCAGCAGCCAGAGAGTGTGGAAGGATTCCAACTGATAAACTGAATTCCCAGTTTATTAGATTGGGACTCTGGAGAAGTAACTTTCCATCTTTGACCCTCTACTTCCTCATCCATAAAATGGACACTGTAACATTGCCAGAGGGAACAATGTGGCAATGTGAATGGCATGGTTCCTCCATTCTATAGTGGTGAGAATTAAAATTAGCTAGAGTGAGCAGTTCATGAGCTGTGGGGCATCTGGAAGAGAATGGCAATATGAGGCACTCGCTGGGCTCTGCTGCTGCTGGTATTCTTGTAGATAATCCTGCAAACACACCATGGATACCTATGCATGGTGCCGTTCTACTGGAGAAGGCTGGGTGTCCTGAAGAAGTTAAGTGACACATTGAGAGCAATAGGAGGTTATGGTCCCACATGCCTGCCTCTTGAACACCTGACTGTGCCAGGGCTGAGGGACATGGCAGAAGGATGAGGAGTTCTCAGTTGGGCTAGGCTGCTGCCTAAACAATGTGTTCCCCACACTCACCTGCTTGGAGCAGACTCAGGAATGGAATGTCATCTAGAAATAAGGGGAATGTATTTAAGATTGCCATAGGATACAAATCAAGAGACTCAGTATGTTCTCGCTTACAACTCCAGAGTCCAGCAGGTCTTGCCTGTTTCTGCATTCTGTTTCCTGTGTTTGCAATGCCCTTGAATCTCCTTGGTCTGGCTAATTTCTACATGTGCTTCAGGTCCTCCATAACATGCATAACTTGTGCTGGGTTCCCACAGTGTCCTGTATTCCTTCTCTATTAAATTCTTTCAGTTCATTTAATTGAGTATCACTGCAAAAACTACAGACTCAAAGAAAGCAAGGACAATATCACATTCAACCTCACAAAGTAGCATCATCATCTAATCACACCAACATTAAATGGGAGGATATGACATACACATGGGCAAAATCAGGTGATGGATGTGGGCAACCACATAACTCTAAAATTCTTCTAGGCTATTTTTTTTTTTTTTTGGTTTTTCAAGACAGGGTTTCTCTGTGTAGCTTTGCGCCTTTCCTGGAACTCACTTGGTAGCCCAGGCTGGCCTCGAACTCACAGAGATCCACCTGGCTCTGCCTCCCGAGTGCTGGGATTAAAGGCGTGTGCCACCACTGCCCGGCCATCTAGGCTATTCTTAAAAGTGACTCCAAGTGGGTTCAATTGTTTGTTCATCCATTCAGCATGTATTTTATGTGCAAGGTTCTAGTATACTCCCCAAATTCATAGAGGATAGAGGAAACCTGGCAGTATTTGTAATATGGACATGTGAATGTAATTGAATACGGCACGCACTGCCTTGGAGAAGCAAGGTACACAGAGAGCTCAAGGGTGCATGTAGTATGGTTAGTTCAAAGTCGAACCCATAGGAAAGGCTTGTATGTCAAGCAAGGAGAAGGCAAGACCTTCCAGGAATCAGCAAATCATGATATACACATGACAACAGGGCAGTGGATAAAATTAAGTATATCTTAATCTCAGATCATGTTTGACTATTTTATACAATGCCCAAGAAGTCCTGTGTGTTCAGACAGAACATGAGACCAGACTTCAGGCTTTAGCCCCTGCCCTGTTTCTCTCTTGGTGGGGAGTCTGCTGGGCAGTGCTGGAGCCACTGTCTGATATTTAAATCCTGAATCCTGATGAGTGTTGGTGTCACTGACAGCCGCTTAGCCACACTGGGCTGCAACTCTCAGCTTTCTGAAATATCTGAAACGTGATAAATAGAGACCTTGATTAGGGAGGGCATTGTTTTAGGATACCCTTTCTAAACTGAGACTTTTTTCATCAAACCAGCTGTACCTCCCCCAAAATGTTTCTCCCTTCTTACTCAGGTGGGATTAGAAAAATGACCCAGGTCTGGGCTAAAAATATGAATGCTTTATGTTCCTCCACGGGAGGAAAATAAGACAAGAGAATCTATGAAAGTAACAAGGAATTTCATCCTTCAGTGGACTTCAGAATGGATATTTTAGACTCAGCCATCCATAAACATTGGGTAATGTCATACTCTTGTAGTGCAGAATGAATTCCACAGAACCAGCCACAAATCTGCATTAGGATCAAAGAGGGAGCCTTGCTATGTGCATTTAAAAATCTAAATGATGGCTAGCCTTTGCTGTGCCTAGGTAAACATATTCCTCAGGCATCAGCCAACTGACCAAACAGCTCAGGATCTGAGTAGCATGCTGCTGAGGGTATGGGGCTCTGATGGGAAACCAGGCCAGGCTGTATCATGGGCACCTTGAAGTATCCAGGCACACTGAGCTGAAATTCTGAATGTGTCAGACCATGACCTGCCTCAGATTCTACTGACCACACAGCTTTTAAGATCCTGGGTGATTTGGCCCCAATTTCTGCCCACACATTATCTCCAACTACTTCTCTTCTATTCTTCCCTGAACTCCCAGCTCGAAGGAGCAAGGCTGTCTGTCTTCCTCTTCCATCCTCTGTAACCCACAGGATTGGAAACTTGCTGTCCTCTCAGCCCTGTGCAATCATTCCCCAGACCGTCAGTTCTCAGCTTAAACAGCATACCTTGCAGGACGCTCTCCTGATTCGTGGTATGGATTAACTGCCTCTTCTGCGGTGACATGTTGATTCAAGGCAGCAAATGCCAAGCCTTTCCAAATGCTCCATGTCAGCTCTCTCCAGGCCCACTGTGTCCAGCATCTCTGGCCCTACACACAGAAAAATTAAGCTCACTCATATCCCACTCACATATACTCACATCCAGACCCTTTGCCAAACAGCTAAGTCCTTCTTGTCTGAGGCTGCCAAGATGCTCTTATGTCTGAGTCACTGTCCAGGCAGTTTCCCCAGCGACTTTCTCACCTTTGTCATATTGAATTAAAAAGTAAAATCCTCCTCGACTTTCTCCTCTGAGGATCAGCTCAAAATGAATATCACTTCCCAGACCAGACCTTGCACAACTGCTTTCTCCAACCTGAGCCCCTCCCATTAGACCCTGATGGCCCTCAGTCCCCTTTACCCCTAACAGAAGTTCGTTCACAAGCATGTGCTCAAGTAGACAGATGAGTATGTATTTCAGCTCAGGACTTCTAAGGAGCATGTCTCTTAATGGGACAAAACAACCATGCCATTAGTATGGCTCCCAACATGCAGAATGCTACCTCATCTCATTTTGGAGGGGACAATGAGGGAAAACTGAAATAAAAGGGCTTTCTCCCCACTACTTTATGTACTAGTAACTCAAGTCCCACGGCCTCTTCTCTCACACCTATGTTCTTCTTGGAGTCTGTGTCTGTGATCACCAAATGCCAAGGCAAGCGCTGATGGTTCTGCCTGCATGTAACCAAAGCCTGCCATCATCCCAAGAAAGGAGACGTATTTGAAGACTGCATATAGAGGAGTCCAGTGCATCTTCTAAGCCCTCCTAACTGTTTCCCAGTCCTCATCTTTTTCAACCCCCACAACCACCTGAGAAGCCAATCCATCCATTTCCCCTGCTTTATAGAATGGGGAACGAAGAGAGCCCAAATAAAAACATCAAGCACTCAAACTGGTTTTGGGGCTTTGAGCTCCAGCAGCCTGGCCTAGAGTTAGTGCTCAGAGCTTCTGTGTTTGCCCCCTGTCTCTGCACAAATTTTCTGCTGCACATATTTGGATTCTGTTGGAGCTTAGAGAGACTGCACAGCCCGTACACGTTTAGATCAACTTGTCAACAGCAAGCTTGCTCACAACAGATCTTTTTCATCCCTCCTCCCCTGACTTGCAAGGCTGACAGAGTGGTATATTGGATTTCCACAGTCATCTTTCATTAGAAAAATATATGCTTTTGATCACCCTCTGTCTTCCCAAAGTTGCAAAGGCTGAAGATCAAATTGCCAACTGGAATTCCATCCATCAAGGAGATAAACATCAGCTAGCTACTCCCCCATTGCCATCATCAAAGAACACATCAGCTGGTTGGCAGCTGGTGGTAGGGCAAGAAGACTTGAGGCTGGATTGGGGAGGCCAGGGTTTCCATATTGGCTCATATGACCCCACCAGCTGACCTTAGGCAAGTCACTTTTCCACATACGGCTTGTTTCCCAGTCTGTAAAGTAAATGGTCATCATTGAATTATTAAGTGACTGAATAAATGAATTGATGAATTAGTGAATCCTGTAACATACCACTCAGGTTCCTGCTCAAAGTTGTGTCTCTACAGGATTTTCTGAAGCATTATCAGCAAGGCAGAATCACCATATGTCCATGTGTAGCACTGAATCCTCTCAGTCTCTTTAACCAACGGGTGACTCAAATCATCCATACTTTAAGTAGGACCTATATAGCACAGTGTGAACCGTATATATGTGGGGCCTACCTATTTCTCTTCCCATTTAAACCCAGGTTTATCCATCCATACACAGGTGTTCATGTGGAACAGCGATTTCTAGAGCTTCGGACAGCTGGTTTGAGCATAACTGACCTCTCAAGGTCTCTTCTGGCTCCAGATTCTCCGATTCAACAATAGTCCCAGTGAATAATAGATCTGTTCCTTGACACTAGGCATGACAAAGTGACCTGGCACAAAGTCCTATTAAGATAAATCACATTTAAGTTTAGGAAATTATATGTTTGAATCCTGTAATTTAATGTCACTGTGATGCCTGAAAGGAAGGAAAGGGAACTCAATTAGAGGCTAATTATACCAAACAATTCACAAGGCCTGGCTTGCTTTCCTACCTCCACTAAAATGGAGTTAAGCCCAACCACACTCAAGTCCAACCCTTCTAGGCTCAGCCTTAGTTGTCTCACCTGTAAAATGGGATAATTCTTATACAAAATAGAAAATCAAAGGACTTTCAGTGAGACAGAAAAGGAAATAGCCTTAAGAAATTCTCCAAAGTCCCAGTTCCATGCCACCCTGATCCTTTCTCTAACATGACCCCAATGAATTTCATTGTGCTGTATGGCCAAGTTTCTGAGTGTTTGAACTGGATACATCATGATGGAAAAACTATGTGGGGTCAGACCTGCAGAAAGGCCACTCATATCTTCACATGACTTTCAGAAAGTGGACAAAGCATGAAACATTGCAAACCACAGTCTGCTTCAAAAAAAAAAAAAAACTATTCTAAACATCTCCTTTGAGCCAGTTCTTCATTTCTTTCCATCAAAGGTTGTTCTTACACTCCCTGTTACGATCCACCTTGCTACAACAGCTGGCTGTGGTCCAATGCAGCTTTTCTACTCCTTAGTGTCCTGTCAGAACCACTGCACCTCTGCCATTCTCTATGCCAGGATCACTAGGAACCTCCTAAGAGCCACTTGCTCCTGCACTGACCACTTTCCAGAATTAGCCACTGGCTTTTCACTTCTTTTGAATCTCTGATCTTTCTGAATTCTGGACTCCTGGTATTGTCACTTCAGGGTCACCACCAGGCAAGTAGGTCTTGGATCTCTCCAGGGCATTCTCCACTTGTTCTCTACTTAAATTCTGCAGTCTCTACCAGGCAACCCATCTAAGCTGAGGCTAGCTGTGTTTAATTCCTGAAGATTTGGATCCATATATCTAAGGAGCTCCTGAATTTCAGAAATTCATCATTCAAGGATAAACAAATTCACTTCACATCCCATGAAGATAAGATGACTGAAGACTCAGTTGCTATGGTAGAATATTTTCTTCCCAACACTCCCTGTTTCTCATCTCTGAAATCCTATTGGATACCAAATTTGGGGACATGAGAGAGTTGCTAATTGAGAGGATGTCACAGGGGAGAGAAATAGTCTATCACAGTAAACTTGAAGGTCAAAGTCCCCTTGAAGAAACAAATGCTTCAAGAGGTTCTGCATTGGAACAGAAATTTCACAATAAAAATAAGTAAATATGAAAGGATGGATGAATACTGGTCCAGCAGTGTGGAAGCCACAGGAAGAATGTGACAGAAGAGATCTCTATGGTGATATTTTATTTGTACTAAAATGTTATTTGTATGTTAATAAATAAAGTTGCCCGGGGGTCAGAGCTATTAGCAAGCCATAGGAAATCAGGGTGGTGGTGGCATACGCGTGTAATCCCAGCACTTGGTAGGCAGAGCTAGGTAGATCTCTGTGTGGTCAAGGATACAGCCAGCATTGGAGACACACGCCTTTAATCTCACTACCATCCATAGAAGACCTGGAGGTCTATACAGACAGGCAGTGACGAGGCGGTCATATGGTTGGGTTTACAACCAATGAGAAGGCAGAACAGGAAGTCTATATAAAGACAAACACACAGGAAGCAGGTCTCTCTTGGCTGAAGCAGGAAGGGTAAGGCTCTTAGCTCTGACCTCTTGGGCTTTTATCTTTACATTGGCTCCTGTTTCTTATTTAATAAGATGGTTCGTTACATCTACAGATCTCTGCCAAAGATGTACCCTATTCAATGGCAGCGGAAATAAGTATGATCAAGCAGACTAGGCTTGTAAGGGAGAAGCAGAAAAGATAAACTGAAACCTAAGTTCTAAGTAGAACATAGGTACAAGGTTTCTACAGTGCTTCCATAGGTACCCATGTCCTCAGCCCCCATTTTATGATAAAGTCTACAGATCAGTGGATGAGCTCACACGGGTACCACAAGAAAGACACTTGAAAAAGGATGCAATCCTGTGATAATAGAGCATATACAACCAAATCCAAGAAAAGCCATTTAGGGATACATGTGGACAAAAATGCAGGGGCCTGGGAGCCCGTTGACCCAAAACTCAGTAACAAAGAAATGTCAAGCAAAACAAACACAGTTTGGGTTTCTGGGATGAAGACTCATCATCGAAAGGCCCTCTTTGTGATGCTGTCCAGCTGAGGATGGCGATATACCCTGTACCCTGTGATAAAAATAGTAACAGATGACATCTTCACACAGACTTAATGAGGCTTTCAGCTTTAATACTTCAGAGTCATGCATGCTAGAAATATGCAAAAGAGATATCGTTTGAAAGTTGATTTAAATTTTTTAGATTTTTGTGAACTGTGAAAAAGAAAAACTCTTTAAATTTTCATTTTTATTTGGCCCATTAGGTAGCCCCAACAGCAAATATTGACTGAAACAAAAATTAAAATTAAAAATTTATAAAATTAACAAAAACCTAAAGATCATTAATAATTGAAACACTTCCACTTTCAAATCCCATGTTTTGTAAGCAGGTATCATTGAGGCTTTTGAAGTTTATAAAGCCCAAAGTTTACTGAAGCTTCTGAGACACATTGTATTTGAACACACACTCTCATCCATCCTCACAATGATGTTCCCTCAAAGGTATGAACCATTGCCAGCTCCATTTTAAACACAGAAAACCAGAGGCTCAAGAGGACTCTGAGACCTAGGAAGAGTGATTTGGGGGCTGAGGCTACTACTCCTGAGACCAAAATGAGATGTAAGCTGTGAAAAGCTTTGGGGAAGACACCTTCAGACCAGGACTTGGAATCTCTCAGCAGACCTGCCAGGCAAGTTTCCTTTCAAAATAGCAATAGGGTCCTCCTGACAGACCATAGTATGGACAGAATGAAAATCAAAGAAAACCAGAAATTTGGCCTGAAAGAAGATTCTCTCAATGCACAGCATTCCAGATGCAATCAGAGACCACACGATAAGCCTAGGAGGTGATAGAACTGGGATTGTTTATCTCTGCCTATAAGGGCCTCTCAGTGATGTTTACAGAGCCTACACAGACAGTTTTGATTGAGAGTATGCAGACCAGATGGGGAAGGGTTAAGGTAGAATACAAAGACCTGAGTAGTGCAGGGAATGGAAATGGATGAGAAATGGGGGACTTGGTGAGAGTCAAGCTCCACGTGGCTGCTCAAATATTAATCAACAATATATTTTAATGACATAAAACACCAGTGAGCTTCAGAAGGAACATGAAGGGCTTTGGGTACCTTGAATAATGGTATTGTCACTCTGAGTTTTTATGGTCTCATTTTTGGCAAGAACCTCAAAAAAAAAAAAAAAAAAACCCTAAGCAAATAGTCAGGATGCTGTGCCTAAACTCTGAAACAATAGGCAGGAGCAATACCACAGCTCTCTCCTGAAAGCAAAGCACGCGTCTCCCCCAAAGTCACCCTCACCACTGTAGCATGCCTGCAAATCCCAAACTGCATACACTTTGCTATGGAGGGTCAAGCTTGGGCTCCAATACCCCTCCCCACCATGCACTGCATAACACTCCCACACCTAAGACTAGGGGAACGTTGTAGAAGAGGGGCAAGAAGATTTCGAGAGCCAGGGGATTAGGGGTTTGCTGTGAGGTTGTGTCTCCTAGTAATGTCAGAAACTACGCTCGTGAACTTTACCAACATGACTGCTCAAATGTGAGCTGAACAAGGAGAACACCAACAAGCATGCCAAACTAGATGCAGAAAAGACCATGAGGCCTTAACCTGACACAAATAACTAAGGCAACTGAGTAAAGCTTGGAGATGGAGAGGAGGTCCTCCCCAGGGAAGAGAGCACTAATTGGTTGTCCAGTGTCAAATGGTCAGCCCTGAAAACATACATACAAGCAACATTTTATGGACACAACATGTTATGTTTGGGGATATATATGTTTATACAAATATATATATGTATATACGCATGGTATAATAATTGATGAAAAAGGAGGCCTTGAATTTGAAGGAGAGTATATGGGAGAGTTTCAACGGCAGAAAAGGAAGGGAGAAATGTTGTAATTAAATTACAATCTCCAAAAATAAACACCAATAGCCAAAAAAGAAAAAAAAGACTAGGACACTGGGTGTTAAGGGCATAAAACAGAAGAAACTTTGGAATTCAGTTTTGAAAGCTGTGATGTGGCTGGATTTAAGTTTGTGATGAAAGTTAAAGAGATGAATCGTGTGATAAGAACCAAAGGCACTTGCCCACATGGTGATTAGGTGTAAACTCATCTTAAAGATATGTTCCTAATTTCAGATGTTCCTCATCTTGGCTGCACATTGTAGCTCAGACAAAAACTGCCAAGCAACACATGCCTGTAATTCCAGTACTTAGCCCTGAGGTTGGAGTTAGTTGCATAGAAGACTGTCTCAAAACAAGGAGCAAGAAGAGGAGAAAGGGGTTGAGGAGATGTAGGAGGAGGAGGGGAAGGAAGAAGAGGAGGAGGATAAGGAAGTGACTGTCGGTCATATACATACAGCTTTTCGTTTTATTTTGTGTGTATGAATTTTCTGGCCTACATGTATACCTGTGCACCACATGTGTACCTGATACCCTGGAAACCAGAAAATGGTTTCAGATCTCCTGGAACTGGAGTTATAGATGGTTAAGCTACTATGTGTGCACTGGGAACCCAATCCAGGTCTTCTGTAAAAGCAATAAGTTCTATGAACCATGAGCCAGCTCCCCAACCCCATATTTATACAACTCCTTACAAATTGAGTAGGTGTGGACTTCCTGGAACTGCTATTAGTAACATCTACCATGTCACACGATTTTCAAAGTTAAGATGAAAAAAATAAAATGCTTTTGATGTGGCCAATGTTACCTAAATGTCATTTGCTTTTCTCTCTTGTAGAAATATAGGCTTATTTTTCACATGATCCCATATTCTTGCCTTCTCATGCCTGGACAGTGTGCACATCAATGAAAGCCTAAGAGAACAATAAGGCAGCTGGTAAGATCTCACACAAATTGCAGAGACCAGGTACCCATCTCTAAAAGAATCAGCTTGGAGCCAAACAGCTGACAGAAGAGGGTCCCCAGTCCAAGTTCATTAACGTAACCTTGATGCTTCATTGGACTTGTCACTTGTATCTTAGGAAATTAGGTGGCCAAGCTGTAGACAAGGAAGCCCTTGGGCTTCTCAGATTCTGGGCTTGAAAAGCGCATTTCTGGAAGCTTGAAATAAATCAAATTGATCCCCAAATCTCTTTGTTCAGAAAAATGAAATGTTTTATCCACTTTCCCAACAGGAAATCAGATTTCCATCCTTGTTACTACTTTATCATTTCCTCTCTGCTGTTATCGAGATCACAGCTTCAGAGATGGTTAAATGTTTGTCACACTAATAGTATTGTCCCCATTTTTCACATACAGGAAGCTGGCTGATAACTCATTGGAAATACTGTATGAAAATAAGGCTGTGCAGCTGTGTGTACAAGGCTTTGTGTCCACGGAGTTCCCAAGGTGTCTCTCTGATGGCACTGGGTGTGGTCTTTTAATAGCATGTGGGAGTTGAAGATGGACTTTGAAGACATGGGGTGGGGGTAGACATACACTCTCTTGCATGCATACATTCCCCAAACACTCCATCTGTCTGGTTACTGCCACCTACCCCTTCTCTTTTTTGCTGATGTAAACATCTGTCTCCTGAGGGCTTTGATCCTTTCCTCTCTACTGGTGGCTGCGGCTCTAATCAGACCTTTACAAAGCTGCTCCCATATCTTCCACACAGCTTCTAAAGTCATTTTTCTAAGCTGCAAAATGATCACATGTCATTTCTGCTCAGAATCCTTCAATGCTTCCCCGTTGTCCTCTAGATAAATTCCAGACTCAATTGCAAGGCTTCACACGACTGTTCTTGACTTTTGCCCATCTGTAGCCTCATCCATTACCTCAGCTGGTCAGCTAAGCTCTAACCTCCGAGGACTCAATCCCAGTGCTCTGACTCTGTCGTGCTCCCTCTAACCTCTACTATGGGCCTTAGTTCCAACCTCTGAGATAGCAGATTAACCAGCGCTACAAATTCTTTGATACTTCATCTACAGTCTTTTATTCTCTCTTGTTCAGTTTGGGTGGGAACTGTGGTCTTTGTGACTAGTGAATCCAGGGGTCATAATGTCTAGCTTGTTAAGAGTCTAGTAGGTGCGCCCTTCTCTCTTCTCTTCCCCAGAGCCTATTGGGTAAACATCTTAACTAACTTATCAGAGCAAAAAAGAAGGAACATGTGACATATCTTTGACATCATAAAGAAAAAATAACTCTTGGCTTTCCCAATCAAGGCACTAGGCACATGCCAGAAGACCCTCTGAACCAACCAGAACAAATTAGCTTCCATCTAACCTCAGAGCAGAAGAATTACCCAGCTGAGCCCCAAACAACCTCCTAACCCAAGAACTGTGAAATCTAACAAAATAATTGTTGAAATCCACTTAGTTTGGGAGTAGGTAACTATACATTAAAAGCCTAACTGCTTTCTCTCCCTCTGCTTCATGCTTCCACCGTGTCCCTATAGAAACTACCTACCCCTCTCTCATCTGAATGATCCCAGATACGAATTTCTCTCTCCTACAACATTGTGAGGTCCAGAGGCTGGATTCTCTACTACTTTATACCCACCCTTTTCTCTCTGTGAAAGAGTGAATGAAAAACATGAAGGGAATCACCTGGGAAAACAACAAGATTTACAATTTATGGTAAGAGGTTGGTTATAACCTGCTATGGTTTGAACATGGAAATTTTGGGATGCTCTGGCCAATTGGTGGAGGCTTATGAACAAGGCCAATGGTGAAGTGTCCTTGGGATGGGGTGTTGCCTTTACTGTCTTTGCTTCAAGCTACCATGAGGTGAGCAGCTGTACCCACTTGTCTACAATGCTCTCCCATACCACAGGCCCGGAGACGGTGTTGGTGATAATCATGGACTGACACATCTGTAGCGAAGCTGTGGTCTAAAATCAATTCTCCCTTCTTTAAGCTGTATCTGTCAGGCATTTATCAAAGCAGTGAAGAGCCCAACTAGGACATAAACCAAGAAGAAGAACCAAGTTCTCAAAGGCATCTGGCCAGGCAGAGTTAAATAACTACTGAGACTGTGAAGGAAGATGTCTACATTACATTCTGCTTGAGGCTAGGTGTAATTCATTGCCAAAAACCATGATGAGTGACTATGAAATCATCAAGCATTCTTTCACACCTCAAATACATAAACACCACCTTACAATGGAGTGAGACTGTTGATAACTACACCTGCCCTGCACTTGTACCTACCTAAACATCAGATCTAGATAATGTATTCATATACATTCCTTTATTCATTTACTCGAGAATTTATCAAGTGTCTCCTATGCACCAGATGCTACACCAGTTGCTAGAGATATAATGTACAAAACCACAAAGTTTAGGGCCATATTAGGCAGATGGGAACCAATCAGAAACAACTCAGTGTTAATCAAGAAAGGCTGTCCCCTGCAGGGGACTTGAGCTACGAGGAAGGAAATACCTGCATCCATCCTTCGCCCCAAGTCTCCAAGGATGACACTTCTCATAGCTGATAATTATTAAATTAAAAGCAGCAGGGGACTGGGGACAAAAATGAAAGCAGTAACCTCAGTGTGGTGTGGGAGTATACGCTTCCATGAGAAGCAGACAGAGGCAAAGTCCTCCTGGGTGGAGGGTCAGCAGAGTGGAGGAAGGCTGGAACTGTTAAGGGGGAGGGAAGATAGTTTTAAGCTGGTAGCAAGACCTAGAGCTAAAAGCTTAATTAAGAAAGCAGACATTTTAGGTTCACACAAATAAGCAAACAGAATCCCCTTGGCCCCTCCTGATCACTGCCAAGTAATTGCTTTAAAGCTGTGGTTTTCTCTGCTTGGATGATCCTTAAATACATGTTGATAAAAGTAATGAAGACACGAGCGAGTGGAGACCAGGCTGCTCTTTCACAGCCTCGCTTCTAGCTGTCCTCAGCTCCATGTGACCTGAGGAGATTCAAGTCCACCTGCTCAGTATTTCTTTGCCTCCCCACCAACCCAAAGTGCCTGAGAATGAGGTTGGCACTTGGGTTGGGTGTCCAATCAGATGGATTGCAAATCTCCTCTGGTCTCAGGATCATGAGGTCCAGTTGATGTAGCAGCTCAGACTCTCAGATCCAGATCCATTCAGGTCAAATCTCAACTCCACCGACTATTTGCAACCCATGCGACGGTGGACTTGAGTGTAAGAAGAGAAAACATTGAACTCTATTTCCCTCACATTAAAAATGAAATCTTTTCTGAGGAGAGGCAGAGCAGGGTGTGGACCTGGGGGAGAGAAGAGGTGAGAGGAGATAGACTTGGGGGAGGAGGGGAAACTTCAGTCAGGATGTAATATATGAGAGAAGAATAAACATTAAAATTTTTAAAAATGAAATTGTAGGGTTGGGGATGTGGCACAATGATAGAGAACTTATCTAATATTTACAAGGCCTGAGATTTGATTCCCAGCACTACTAAATAAAATTAAAGGAAAGATTTTAGTAGTATTCCCAATTTCATGAGAGTTAAGGTAAGCAAGAATCAAGTTTTGGGAGCCAGAAAAGTTCATTGTTTCCCCATAGACTCTGCTGATGCCTACTACAGGCAAATGGCTCACTATGAAGAGTTCTGGAAGGTGTTAGCACACTCAGAGTCCACCAAATGCTGGTATTGCCTGGTCCTCCTCCCTGGAGTCCTCCTGATTAACTAATAATCCTTCTTGCTTTTGCTCATGGATGTTACCCTAAAGTCCCTGCGTTCAGGGTTGATTTTCCTACTATCATCACACCCAGCAGAATGTAACATACTTACCTACCACTCTGTTACCTTGCATGAACTTTGGTTTCATCTGTAAATTGGACTCACAAGTATCTACCATACTAATCATCATAGGATACTAGGTAACTAGGACCCCTATTATCTACTACATCACTAAGAGAGATGAGACACTTCCAAACAACCCATGCCCATCTAACATACAGTGTGAGAATTAAGGTTAATAATACACTGTCATATCCAAAACTTATATTGAAAGTGCAATTTAGGTACTCTTGTTACATTATAGTTTGAATAAGGAATTATGTAAGATGATGGCTATGTTAATTTGCGTGACTACAAAACCATTTCACCCTCTATGTGTATGTCAAAACATCATGTTGCATGCCTTAAATATAAATAATAATTGTTATTCTGAAAATGCTAAAAAGCAAGTCCAATGTTTTCAATCTCTTGAAGCTTTTGTTTTTATAGTTATTTCAAAGGTCTATTTAGACTCAGTTGGTACATACACATACATATCAGTGGCAAATTTCTACAAAAAGGAAAGGTTAGAAGTGAATTAAACTGGCTGAGATCTTTGTAAACTTTCTGCATATTCATACATGCTCTTCAATTAAAAATCATGAAGCAGGTATTTTTCTGAACATCTCCATGTCGGTGACACAGCATTTTCCTTTAAAAAAAATGCTTAGAAGAACTGACGATGTGTTTCTTAGATGTCTGACTGATCTTTGAATTATAGTGCTAGACTACAACTGGTATTTACTTTAAAATACTGCAGACTTTGTCCTATTCACCACCCTTTCTTGACAGTCATTTGACTCTTGGGTAATAAAGCAACAAGTTATTTCTAGGACTTTCCTCTAAGTTGCTGGCACCCATTCAATATGTTTTGACATGGATTCAAGAAAAGACACAGTCAAGCTTGTCACAATAATGTATGGCCAATAGCAACTATCAGATGATAACCCAGACTAATTCTGAGCTACTGAGTAGAAGTATGCACCTTGAAATTGAAGAATTCTACTGCCATCCCACCTGGAGGACAGGCAGAGAGCCTTTTTTTTCCTGCCACTAATTTGATCCATTATGATCTTCAGCTGATTGGATGGAGTCCACACAAATGGTACAAGGCCAACTGTTCTAACCAGTCCACCTGTCTAACGCCAATCTAAGCCAGATACTCCTAGAATACTACTTACCCAAGTAAAACTAATCATGCCAAAAGTCAAAGTGTTCTTCATTCCCTCAGGGCTCAGTATCTGGGTTCTTAGAAAATGACTCTTGGCTTTTCTGTGTTAAATGCTCCCTAAAATGTATTCTGTTGAAAATACAGACCTCCAGAACATTGTATCATATCTTCAGTTCTTTCTCAAAAACTCATCCCCCCCCCCTCTCTCTCTCTCTCTCTCTCCCTCTCTGGCATTTATTTGTATTTCTTTTGAAGCTACTGATAAATTAGGGCTATTAAGAGGCTGTTTGTTATTCTGTCTTAGGTTACTATTTTGAGGGCTAAAATACTCATTAATATATGGATGTTCAGACTGTAAATGGATTCACTTTAGCCAGTGGAAATTTCGTTTTTTCTATTATGCCTTTATAAAATGTCCTGCTGAAATTCTGCACAATACCTCTCCATGATCTTCTCACCATCCTTCCCATTTTTATCTGATAAAAGCAGATCCATCATGAATGTGCTTCCTGTTCTCTGCACCATAAATAACAGCCTGGGAAGGGGAACATCTCCCAGAGCACAGCAGTGTCAAGTTTAACCAATTTGGGGATTTATTATTAAGCCTTCTTGGGACAAGAGCCAAGAGTACCTGCATGCCTGTCAATGATCTCATGGCCTCTCCTGGGTTTGGACAAAGGCACTCAAAGTCTAAGATGAGAGAAATCTGCATGTGACTTTAGCTCTCTTTGTTGGGTGGGGAAATGGACTGGAGTGGTTGCTGCACATTGGTGGCTCTCTTGCAGATTATACCTCTGCTCCCAGTTAAATTACTAAGAATGCCCTCTTTTACTCCAGAAGTGCCCTGGTTTGTATGATAAACTGTGTGGTCACTGCAGAGGTACAGTACTCCATTTGACTTTCATTTCTTCCCATTCTTCAGAAGATTTTCATCTGGACAACTAAGGCTTCTTTCCCAGCCGTCAAGTACTCTTCCTAGTCAGAGGCAACATTTCCAATGTAGACTAAGAAAGGATGAGGAGAGGAAGAAGTAAAGATGATTTCATTGAAAAGAAAATTTCTATAAACATGAGTTTAGTTCATACCACAGGCAAGGCACCATATGACTTTCATAAATTAATCAATCAATAAGTAAGAAATATCATGCATTCATTCTTAGAACAATCTCACTAAGAACTAGAATTCTGTACCGTCTCTATCTGCACAGTCACAAGAGCCAGATTCTTTACACTAAGTGTAGTTTTAAGAGGTGTGTGTGTGAGAGGGGGTGGGAGAGAGAGGAAGAGAGAGGAAGAGAGAGGAGAATGTCTAATGGATACGTGTCTCCTAGGGATTATGCTTTTCTAGGAGCCATGTCTCCAAGGTTGTGTAGAACTAGGACTGTAAGGTTGAATGTGTTAATTGGTGCTGATATTCCTGAACTCCTATTTCTACTTTATGAGTGTTCCAGATGCTGGTGAATCTTATTTCCAGTTTTAAAGAAAGCACTGGCTATCCCTGGAGAGATCTAGGGATTCAGCCGTCCCACATATTGCCCCCAAGGCATCCCTGAAGCCTCTCCTTCCCATTTTAAGTACAGGCATCTGCCTTCATATAGTTAAATGAATTGACATGAGGACTTCAAATCTGAGAGTCCTGATTATTTCCTCCACTCTCTGAGATTTTCTGTGGCCAACAACTGATTTGCATCTGCGGAGTTTCTAGAATCATTTCCCCTCTTTGGGACACAAAGATGCCACACGGTGGAATAGACACGGAAGTCACAGACAGACCCAGTTTTAAGTCTCATTTTTAATAACTTTCGCTGTGTGACTTATAGTAAATTACTGGCTTTCTCTAAGTCGTGACTTACCTCTCCATGAAATGGGATTTTAGGCACAAGGCCACAAATTCTATATTTGCATCCTTTCATCTATCTCTAGAATTTCTTCTTAACACTTGACCGACATCTCCTTTCTGATACACTCTGTATTAATAACCCTCTATTTATGACTCTCAACTTATCATGACTTCAACCTAGGGAAAAGCATGAATAGCAACATAGGTATTACTTTCCTCGGTTTAACAAATGCTTCTAAGAAATGAAGAAAAAACATAACCTTGTGAAAACTGTAGCAGATAGTAACAGGCCAGTGGTGTGAACAGGACTTTGAGGGCAGAAGAAGTAAGAACAGCCAAGAGAGAACGGGTCTTTGAGGAACCAATGAGCTGAGCAGCTAGAGCAACTGCCAAGCTTGATGACCTGAGCTATCGCCAGAACCCACACTATTGTTCTTCCACCTCCACATGTGCCATGGAGATGCCAGAACACACACACACACACACACACACACACACACACACACACACACACACACATACACACACACACAGGATTGATAGGGAAATAGGTAGGTAGGGAGAGAGAGAGAGAGAGAGATACGATAGACAGTTAGATGATAGACAGACAGACAGATAGATAGATAGATGTAAGAACATATGTGTTTGAAAAGAGAAATTAATTAATTAACAAAGAAATGGAAATTAAAACAATGCATGTGAGATTTTCAAAGGCCACAAGAATAGTTTTACTTGGGACTTTGAACTTGGTAAAAAAAAAAAAATGTAGATAGCAGTGCAGTATATCTATCAATAATACTTGGAAATCTTTTGATTGTAAAATTATGGTCAGGGATTTTATCTCAGAGATAATTTTTAAAATGTACAAAACTATGGCGATGCTTATCAAATGTTATTTAAATTATAGAAAATGTGAGACTAACTTAAATGTCTAACAGAGAAAGATGAGTGATATATACTTAAAATATAAAGTAGAATTCTTCTCAGACATTTAAAATGTAGTTTTGAGGAACATTTAATAGCAGGCAAGTTACATTAAACAAAGGACAAGAACAAGTGCCTGGGCGTTACCTCTGAACTGTGGGGTTACAGGTAACTGTTCTTTTCCTTCCTTGCATATTGTTATATTTTGCAACTTAGCTGGGAAGAACAGAAGGAAGGAAGAAGAGAATGGAGAAGAAGGGAAGGAAAAACCAGATGCTTCCTTTCTACCAAGCTCTCTGGTGGATGAGGTACCAGTCCAGATAGTCAGAGCATTTGGAGATGGATGATTAATTTGCTCAGTAGCATTCTGTATGAGTTTCTGCTCTGGTCCTAACTTCTATGCTCTTCAATGTTCTTTGTAGGAAAAGATGAAAATTGCCAGACCAGCTTGCACACTGGGTTGCTGTGACGATCAGAAGGGATGCCGTATGTGAAAGTGCTCATCAAACCGCAAAGTGCTCGACAAGTCCTAGAGAGTGTAATTATTGCCTTCGTTAGTCCGATCATTCTCTCTTGCTCCATTATCCTCCGCTGGAGAGCTGCTTGTCGGGTAGTGAAGTGCACTCAGGGTTTCTACATACACAAAGAGGAGCACATTCGGCTGTCCAGACCTGTTTCAACAAATCTGGCATCAAGATATTACTGAGTGGATACCAAAGTACCTAGTGGTCACAGGAGAGAAGTATGTATGGTCATAAGAGAACAGCACTGACAATGGGCAATCCAGGCTAATGTGAAACTAGTCTACTGTGAGCTGTGTGACATCAGAGTTCCACCTGCCTGAGTCCCATTCATTCAATTGTGAATGGAGAGTCACTCCAGTCCTAATTCTGTTGGAGTCATTAGAGAGACTATGCCTGGTGTGTTATACACTGTGGCTACTAACACACACAAATGGAGATGTGATATTGGTCATGATACAAAAACAGCAAACCCTATAGAACACAGGTCCTCTCCAAGCTGATATGCAATATAGGAAATATGGGGAGTGTGAAAGATTTTCAGAATCACTTCTCAATGATCTCAGTATGCTCATGTATATGTGAATGTTCATGAGTAGATTTATTATTATTATTATTATTATTATTATTACTATTATTATTTATTATGGTATTTTGAGACAAGGTCTCTCTACACAGCCCTGGCTGTCCTTGAAATCACTATGTAGACCAGGCTGGCCTTGAACTCATAGATTCACCTGCCTCTGACTCCCGAGGGCTGAGATTGAAGACTTTAAAAACACCTTTGACCATGAAACACTATTTTATGGACCTCATGATCCTTGAAACAAACATCATCCATGTCGACCTAAGGAAAAGCTGACTGCAAATTGTAGCTTGCTTTTAACCTCACCTCTCTGCAACACAGAACTCTTGAGTCCGTTCATCATAAGGCACACATAGCATCCTTTACAGTCCCTGAAAACTACACATCAGTCTTACTCATCCGTGCAATACTGACAAGATGCTTCACCATGCTGTCACCTTCATTTTCATGATGTGATTTTATTAGTTCGTCCATTTCCTTCTAGTCTTTCCTCTATTCATCCAGTCATGTGCTCATTCCCATTTAATGGATAGGAAAATTGAGGATCAAGAAGATGAGCTACCTTGCCTCACATCAAGAAGAGCTTAGATTCAAGGTTATAAATATGTCATTCCAGAGCTGTCTGTCTTTTCATGAGATAACACAACAGGTCCATAGCTCATAATCTAAAATAATAGAGCTCAAAATTTAAGTAGGAGAGAACAAACAGGGCCATGTGAAGAGAGGAGGCAAGCATAGGAGGTAGGCTAGCCTGGGAGTCTGCCTGGTGTTGATTATGTTCACCGTGTCTTGTAACAATGCACTGATCAACCTAGCTCCTTTATGCTCATGTATTCTGTATACACACCTCTCTCCAAACAATGCTCTCCAAAACCTCACAACCCTCTTAAACCCTCTCCTGCACTAGGTTATGCATGCTCTGGTTTCTGAACAATAATACAGATTCCTCTGGCCATAGTGACAGGCAAAATTTAGATAATTTCTATTCAATCATATTCCCAATGCATCAGGTTTGAAGAAAAGAAGGGTTGATCTGGTCTGAACTACTTTTGATGAATTCAGTCAAACATACCATGTCCTTCAAGTCAAATATTTGGGGAAATTCCCCGTTCACTGTTGGATGCCTATGCATAATCAGATATGTAGATTATTAAAATCAGATGCATTATGGGAAGGTGCACAGACATTAGGAAAAATGGAATATGTGACAAGATCTATCATTCAAAATAGAGAACCAACCAAACTACATCCCCTAGTAACCAGCCTCTCCTTTTAGATCCTGTAGAGACTTCAGGCTGTAGCACTCTCACCCTGGGGCCCACTGTCAGTCTTGACAACTCATCTATCACCTGCGATATTGCTTTCCTCTGAATAAAGTTACCTGGCTACTTTTACAGATTTGTGTGAGCCCTTACTTCAATTCTTAGGATAAGAAGCCAAGAACCATAAAACATGTGGCCAAGACTCTCATTACCAGTAACTCAAGGACTTCTGATAGTCCTAAGGACCTGCCAAGGAGTTGGGTGAGATGAGGGGAGTGTCACCGCTGAACCTGGGATCGATATTCCTCATTCTGGTGTGCAGGAATAACAGACAGTGAATTTTGGCACCAATAAAAACTAAGCTTTGACCAAGGATCCAAGGCTTATTGGCTACTAACCTTCATTAAACCTCATTTTACAAAAAAAAAAAAATGTGATTATGATGGTTATTTTTTATTGAGAAGTAAATTGGACCAACAAATGTCTAGGGGATTAGTGAGGCCCACCTATGGGTGTGTCTGTGACAAAGAACTGGAATCAACCTAGTTGTCCATCAACAGAAGAATGGATAATAAAAATTTAGCTTTATGTATATGAATACTACTCAGCTCTAAATAAACAAGTTTCTAAATTGTAGACAAATGGATAGACTTAGAATTATAATATTAAGTGAGGTCACACAATCTCAGAAAGAAATAAGCCACATATTCTCACATTTGAGATCTAGCCAATAATACATGTATATGTGAGAGCTAGTAGAGATGTGGGGACAGTACAGCATGAAGAAAAGAGAACAAGAAAGGCTGAATATTAAGGGATTTGAAAGAACTGAATGCAGGTAATGGATATAATTGTTCTTCTAGTTATAATTCCGTCATGAATTTTTTTTGTCTTGGTGATGGAATATTACATAGAGCACATCCAATACTAACAGTCTAAAAGCTAATGTAAGGCCTCAGAGCCTCCATTTGGAATGCCAATTCTAACCATATGTAAGTTAAGTTTGTTAACTTGTATAGACTTTGGGTCTAGTTAATTTTGCTGTGTGATGTTTTTATTTATTTGCAAGGCTGTTTTAATAATAAAGTTTAGGGGTTTGTTTTTTTGGGGGAATGGTGATTCCCAAGGGATTAGTGAGACCAACTTCAGAGTATGTCTGTGATGAAGTTTCCAGAGACAATCCGATCATAAGCCCTTTGACCTAATCATCAAGGGCTTGTTTCCTTGGCAGATTTATAACATGATGGCACTGTTGGGAGCTGAGGCCTATTCACGGAAGTAGGCCACTGAAGGCAGCAGGTCACTAGAGTTTTTATCTTGCCCTGGCCGCTTCCTGCATTTCCTTTACTTCTTCCTATCTGCCAAGGAGCTCCACCACACGGTCCCACCGCCACAGTGTTCTGCTCACCTGAGTTCACAGACCCGAGCAACAGTGGGCTAACCTTCGGAAACTGTGAGACGTAGTAAATATCTCCTCCGTGTAGTTGCTTCTGTCTGTTACTTTTGTCAGAAAGACAAGAAAGCTAACCGTTACAGTGATAAGAAGACCCACTCGTCAGACGGACAGCTTTGAGAAAGTGAAGAGCCAATGTGTAGAAAGGCCTTGATGGTGGTCCTGGCCAGATGGCCTTGATCCCTTTCTTCCCAATCTGACATGGTCTGGATGAGAGTTGGTAAGAGAGTAGGTTAATGAACGCTGAGAAGAGAAGAGTAAGAATGTGAAGCAATTTTACTGTTGCTATAGTACTAACAATAACAATAGCAGCAACAGAAAAAACTACCATGATCACAGCCACTTATGTTTCCTAATGCAATCTGTCTTTCAAATCTTGTTTTCATTTGTTAACTGATGCTACATCAGAGGCCTGCCTCCTTTTGGTAGCCTTGTAAAGCTCTGCATACATTTTCCTTTACCCTTTGTTCATTAATAAAGAATGAAGTATTCCTCATTAAAGTTTGTCCTGCCCTTCAAAGGGCATTGGATACAAGAATTTTGTTTTAGCTGAGGACATGTGGAACAGGAAAGCTTGACTAATTACATTCCTAATTACTTGAAGCATCTTCTATTTGACAGTATAGCATGCCAAAGTGAGGTGAAATATCTCAATTACTTATGAAAAATAGCATAAGACCCCAGCCTGCTTTTTCTCTTTCGATTATGAATGTTTTATTCTAAAACATTCTCTCAAATCACAGGTCACTTACCAAAAAAAAAAAAAAAAAAAAAAAAAAAAAGAGCCACAACCATGTATTAAATCCTGACAGGCCTTTGATGTCTTTAGTTTTTCCTTCTAAGGACAGGTATTTGGGTGAAACAATGAGGTTTTCTCAAGGGAAATAGAATATCAAAGTATGAACTTCAGCTCTGTATTGTCCTTGGTTAAAGTTCAATTCTCATTGGGGTGTGACTTCCAGCAGGATCTTTAAGAGTGTCCTAGAAGGATCTGAGATGTGAAAGCAAATCTTCTTTCTTGTGGTCAGAGGTGGAACACACCACCTTTGGAATGGAGATCATTTCTGATGCCTCAGATTCATCCAATTACAGGATGCAAAACTGATGCTGAAGTGAAAAGACTAAAAAAATTCAAGTAAAAGAGGGACAAAGGGATGGAATCTTCATACCGAGCCATCGGAAAGCTGATAATAAAATATCCCTGACTTTTTCCCTCATCTTGGTAGAACCACACCTTTACCCAGGGAAAAATAACCTGCCTGAGAGGTGAATTGATTTTGAGCTCAGTGAAGATCAACAAAGAGACACATGAGCATCACCTGGGGCTTTATTAGAATTGCAGACACTCAGCTCTCCCCTGAACCAAGAACATTGTAGCATGATGCCCCATGTATTCATGTACAAAGGAAAGTTTAGGAGCTCTTGAATATCCTATACATCTGACATACTTCCTTTGCTCATTTCTCAAAAGAATCTCAAGTCCACAGAACCACTAGCAGAGTCAACTTCTGCTCCAAAACATTCACCAAAGTTATCTTAACTAGCCAAATACCCAAAGTGCTGGCAGGCACATATTTATAGAAACCTCTATCAGATCGAATCACAAGCAGATGTGGCAAATATGTGCTGTCTCTTATTGATTGCTGCTACCTACCTGGTATATTGTTTAGGTAAATGATCATTGGACAGCAGT
>CABHPP010132876.1:21773-57951 GCA_902168425.1 Peromyscus attwateri | reverse complement strand
TTCGAGACAGGGTTTCTCTGTGTAGCTTTGCGCCTTTCCTGGAACTCGCTTGGGAGACCAGGCTGGCCTCGAACTCACAGAGATCCGCCTGCCTCTGCCTCCCGAGTGCTGGGATTAAAGGCGTGCGCCACCACCGCCCGGCTATGCTTAGCGCTTTTTACATAGCCCAGAACAATCTTCTCAGGGAATGGTGCCGCCCACAGTGAGCTGGACCCTTCTATTTAAATTACCAAACAAGCAAGAAAATCTCCTTCAAGGCCAGCTGATCTGGCCTGACCTCAATTCCTCAGTTGAGATTCCCTACTCAGATGACTCTAGGCTATGTCTAGTTGACAGTTAAAGTTAACTAGGACACCATCTACTACACACTGAACAAGGGCTCCTCAGACCCATGCAGGACTTAGCCATGGGAGTCTGCGAGCACTGCAATCTTACAACCTCGATGCTTCCTTCCATTTTTGCCTCTTTTCCTTTCTCCTTTCACAAGAAGCCCCGATTGCCTCTGCCCTTATCTACCTTATCTTGGATTTCTCCAAAAAGATGCTGCATCCTTTGAATCCATAGGTTGTTCAGACATGGCTGATCTTATTTCCCACAGGGGGACCCATTTTTTGTCTTTTATTTTGTGAACTAAAAGCAGGCCAATGAAGCCACTGGGTTTCTTTGCATAGTATCAAATTTTCTATGCCTGGATAATTTAGTTGTCTCTTCATTAATGGTGGATTATGAGCAAAAGCTCTTAAGAACTCTGGCTAACTAACTAGGAAGAACCTTTATTTAGCCTTTATTAATAATTCCTTCTTAAATATAAACCTGTAGGAAAGGCCCTCATAACTTTTTACTTTGGCCTTAAAATAAATATCTAATGTAAAGAAAATTATAAACTATTATTACTATTTGATATGGGTTCAGAGAAGAACTAGTTAGCCCTTTTGACTTAGTACATAGGGTTTTTTTGGGAAAAAAATAAGAATTTCTTCATTAAAAATGAATTAAATAAAATTATTATAGCGTGCTAAAAGTTGCCAGACATGGTGGTATACACTTTTAATCCTGACACTTTGGAGGAGCTATGAATATGAAGCTAGTTTAGTCTATATAGAGAGTTCTGGTCAGCAAGGGCTACATAGTGAGGCCCTGTCTCAGAACAAAATCAATTACATGTTATAGAAAACAAAACAAAACCCAACCACCATGCATGTGGAAAGGTGAGAAGGTTAAGCACATGGTTACAGAGATGTCTGTCTCAAACATAAGCTCAAAACATACGGTATCAGTCTTTTTGTATTTTGCCATGTAACCTTCTTACAATCATTCATTATGCATTTTACCTAAACACAGCTATGTCTTCCAGCATTGCATAATTCTGAAGCAAAGAGAATTAAATCAGGATACTATTTGGACGGATGTGTCCTTCCAAGTCAAAGCTATTAACTAGATCATACCTTCCATTTCAAGTATACTGATGGCATGCCAAAAGATTAAAATACCTTACTTATTATGCTAATGTAATTTGCATTAGTGGGCTTAGATAATATACTAATATTTTATATCCCACAACAAAAGGACTAAATCACAATATTTTTTATTAATCTCTCAACTTGATTTTCTAAGGGTTAAATTATGTAACCTGGAACACAGAAACTTAATGAAGAGCCCAGCCAGACATAATGAAATAAAATTGGTGTTAACTGGATTGAAACACAGATGCCCTGGTTCTGCCACCAACTTGTGTGATATTAGGAAAGCCAATTAACCTCCCCAAGTCTCACTTCTTCACGGTGGGAATGCTGTTGCAGAGCTCAGTTTTACCTTCTGTCGTGGGACAAACAGTACATCAAGAGCCTCAAAGGAGATGAGATGAACTTTGTAGACTGCAAAGACAGCCATATTCCAGAAAAGACAAGAGTTCAAATCCCAACCCCAGTGCAACTGCTTGAGGAAGCCTGGCATTTTCTAGGTGAACAAACTGTATTCCATAGTAATAGAAAACAGTGGCACACACTCAAGCCATCCCAGCCGCTAGCTAACTAAGGAGATGAGCAAAGTCTTCAGAAGGTATTTTGAAAGAAGCATGGAGTCCCTTAGCTTAGGTGGGGTAAAGGTCGCTTGCTGTTTCCTCTGGTTCTTTTCTACCATGATGCGTGGTGATGGTGGTCAACTTGATTGGATTTAGGGTCACCTTTGAAACAGATCTCTGAGCATGTCTATGAGGGGTTTCTAGACGGGGTTAATTGAGGTAGGCAGACCCATCCTAAATATGGATGATACAATTCATGGGCTGGATTCTCAGACTGAATAAGAAGGAAAAAGCAAGCTGAGCCTCTGAATTCTTCTCTATCTCCATTTCCTGATTGTGGACACAATGTGACTGATTGCCTCATACTCCACCATCTTGACTTTTCGCCATTTTGGACTGTTCCTTCAAACCGTGAGCCAAGATAAACTCTTCCTTTATTAATTTGCTTTTGTCAGGGTATTTTGTCACATCCATAAGAAAAGAAACTAGTATCTCTACAAATTAACACACACACACACACACACACACACACACACACACACACACACACCCCTTTCTCAGTCAGGGCTCATTGATAAATCTCAGAGTTCCACTTATCTTTCCCCAAATAGAATTCATGTCAAGTTTAATTTCACATTCTTTAATGTATACTGAATCAACTACTTCCTTCCTTAATGCACCAAAGGTTTAGTAAGGGGAGAAACTACTTTTGCCTTATCCTCCTCTTCACCCTCAATGTGGAAGAGCACTAATGCCTGGTAGCTCCCAGGTTCTCTGTTTAATTAAGAAGACCACAAGAAAGGAAGAATCTGCGACCTCTTGAGACATCCAGGTCTCCTGAGGGAAGAATAGTACCAAGAAGGGTAAAAGATGCGGAAGCTCATGCTGAGGTCTCCAAGACAAGGCATGTCCGAATGATTCCACTTCCACCCAAGCCCACCTTTGAATGTTTGAAACCAGTGGCCAGTGCACTGCTTTATTACTTTTCTCCACGCTGGGGTTTAAGTTTTGTTACAGCAAGAGCTTTGATTTTCTTCAGTTATTTATCTTTAAATTTCTAGAATAATGCCTGCCCCATCAAAGACATTCAGAATGTGTTTGTTGAGTGAATGTTGGAATGAGTGAATGAAACTCCAGTTTTCCAATAAGTTCACTGACTTTTTTGTTTGTTTATTTGTTTTCTGAGACAGGTCTCTCTGTGTAGCCCTGGCTGGCCTGCTTTATAGACCATGTGGTGGTGCATATCTTTAATCCCAGCATTTGGGAGGCAGAGGCAGGCAGAGCTCTGCTAGTTCAAGGTCAGCTTGATCCCCAGAGCTAGTTCCAGGACAGTCAATAAACAAAGACACAAAGAAACTCTGCCTTAAAAAAACCAAACAAACAAACAAACAAAAAAGTTCACTGACTTTTAACAATCTAATGAATTTGTTAAATTAAGGAAAAGCTAGAAGAGCTATTTTTTTTTTTTTATGGCCATCATCTTAACAAAATTCAGGGAACAGAATGTTATCTCCATTTTTTTATTGGTGGAGAAAGCATTGTTGAGACAGGGTCTCATGTAGCTCAGGCTAGCCTTGAACTCACTGTGTAGCCAAGCAGGGTTTGAACACCCTATCTCCCTGCTCCCATGTACCCAATACTGGGATAACAGGTGTATGCCACAATGTTTGGCTCAGAAATATTCTTGATTGTCCTAAAAATATCTCACAGGTCAATTACACATTTTCTTTCCCTTAAGTAATATGTTGAATTTTCAGAAACATACATTTCTTTTTAATGAAATGCAATCTGCATGTTTCTAATCTGCTCACTCCCCTCCAGTGTTTTACTCTGTCTTTGGCGACTTATAATCACTAGGTTACTTTAGGACAAATGTACTTCTCTTGGACAACCAATGAGTCACATTTCTAGTACACATAATGTAAATAACACCTAACAGTTTTCAGATAATTTCAACATCCCAAGTTCTGAGGAAGTGTAACAGTTTAACTGGGGGTGCAGGGGAGGGGGGAGCTGGCATGGTGGCAGACTCCTGTGAAACCTGCACTGGTGAGGGGCTGGCAAGGGTGGCAGGAATTCAGGTTCAGCCTCAGCCATGTAGGGCATTCAAGGCCAGCCTAGGTTACATGAGACCCTGGCTCAAAACAAACACATGAACTAACAAACAAAAACAAACACAAAAACCCAAACAAACACAAGAAAGTGGATACTCAATGGATAATTGCGGAATTTAAGAAATCCAAGAACATGCACCTTAAAGATAATTGTGGTACAATTTAGTAATTTTCTAAGGATCTGTTTGTAAGTGGAGAGAGTGGGAAAGAGAGTCCTCTATGGGAAGTGTGAGCAGGAGGACCTCACCTGATTTGGTTGGACTGTGAAATCAGTCTGTGATAAGTAATTCTAGTTTCTGAGACAGCTGTGAGAAGGAATTGTGTCAGCCAGAACATGGCTATATGTGTCTGGACATGAATCCAACAGACACTGGTATGGTTTGGTGTGTGCTCCCTCCCTGCTCACACACCACAGGCACACAGACTCCTGTGTTTGGACACTCCATCTCCAACTGCTGGTAGTATTTAAGGAGGCCGTTAAAAACTCCAGGCACTGGAGGTCTAGGGGGAGGAAGTTAGTTTCTGGGGAACAGGACAGGGGTTGATGTTCTAGCTCTGTTTCTTGTCCTGTCTCTCCCTCTTGATCTACAGAGATGTGAGCAAGCAGCCTCACCCCTGAAGGCATACCTCCCTGCCATCATGAGCTACAAACCCTGCAAGCTGCTCTTTATCACATGGTTTGTCACAACCAGGAGGAGGGTGACAGATACAGACATCAAATCACTGGTCTCTTCTGGTTTATGCTGTGGGATGGTCTGTATGTCAAATGTGTTGCTCTGATTGGTCAATAAATAAAACACCGATTGGCCAGTAGCCAGGCAGGAAGTATAGGCAGGACTAACAGAGAGGAGAATTGAGAGAACAGGAAGAGGGAGGGAGACACAGCCAGCTGCCGCCATGACAAGCAGCATGTGAAGATGCCAGTAAGCCACGAGCTATGTGGCAAGGTATAGATTTATAGAAATGGATTAATTTAAGATGTAAGAACTAGATAGCTAGAAGCCTGAGCCATTAGGCCAAACAGTTTAAATAGTATAAGTGTCTGTGTGTTTATTTTATAAGTGGGTTGTCGGACTGCAGGGGCTTGGCGGGACCTGGAGAAAAAACTCTCCAGCTACAGGTTTATGCAGCTCTGTCTCCACAGTTCCATAATCAGGAGTGGCTGCACTTAACAGGCTTGCACAGATGAACAAAGACAAGTTCTCTGCTCAAAACAATGGGAACTTGTCCTGGGTCACCTTGGCGGCAAACACTGATGCTGCATGCTTTTGCTTTTGTGGTGGAAATCTGTTTCAAGCACAGAATCGTTTCAATCTTTTTCTTTCTCGGGACTACAACAATAAGAACAGTGACATATTATTTGTGTACGTGTGTGCTCATGTTTGTGGGTACAGGTACACATGGGTATGTGAGTCCATGAGTACAGAAGCCAGAAGTCGATGTCCCAGAGATCCTCCTGCCTCCACTTCCCTGATACTGGGGAATACTGGTGTGCTTGTATGTGGGTGCTGAACACTGAACCAAGCAAGGTCTTTATGCTTGTAGGCATAAAGCGATTTGCCAACTAAGCCCTCTCCCCACCCCCACCATAGTCCTTAATGCTGGTTCAGATGTCAGTAATTCAATAATACAGATCAAAGGCTTATACCTGAAATGTTCTGTTGTATTACAGATACTATTTCACTCAGAGATCTTCCTGATGATTGCCCGGAAATAAATCCTCAATCTTGACATTTCCCAGCTGAACCTTATTCTTAGAAAAAGTCAGGAAGGACACTTAAGTCTTTGAACTGTCATCCAATTTGTAAGCCCTTGTCTAGAGATATAGACACAGTGCTAGGAATTTTTAAGAAACTCACTTTGAACTGCTCTTTACAATATCTAACAAGAGGAAACCAGCCTGTGTTAGAATCTCATGGGATATGGAAAATCCCCAGGAAAACACAACATTCTGTAATGAATTGCTGTTTGCACCCCTCATATGTAATTTTTTTTCACTGTGGTTTTTGAAACATTGGAAATGAGTTGCCATGAACTCATTACTTATTATCTATTTTTTAAAAAATGACTTTAATTTATTTATTTGTGTGTGTTTATGTGGGGTGGGATGTGGAAGGATATACACAGGTGTTGTGGGGCACGTGAGAAGTCAGAGGACATGGGAATCAGTTCTTCCTTCAAACTGGATGAGCAGCCCTTGATCCCCGGGACCCCCACAGTGGAAGGGAAGAACCAACTCCTGCAAGTAGGACCTGTGTAAGTGTTCCCTATTATCAGCATCAACTTCAATGTTGGGAGAAAAATACAGTTTAAAGCCTCAAGTGCCAAAGATAGGATTATCCAGTAATGACTCAAACAACCTATCCTGGTCAATAAATGAAAAAGTTCCAGGAACACTGCAGTTTACAAGTAGTGGGAACTTCCCAGTAGTAGGGGAGTTCACAAAATCCTGCTGTGGAATATCATTTTAAGGTGTGTTACATTTGTTTATGCTGTGGAACATTTGTTTAATGATGCAAAGATGTGTTGCATTCCTTTTTGTTGCATTTGTTAACTCTGTGAAGCTGTGTTACTGTGCCTGCCTAAAACAACTGATGGTCTAATAAAGAGCTGAACATCCAGCAAGGCAGGAGAAAGGACAGGCGGGGCTGGTGGGCAGAGAGAATATATAGAAGGAAAAATCTGGGAGGAAAAGAAGAAAGATGAAAGAGCAAGAGAACAAGGACAGGAGGATGCCGGGGCCCTGCCACCCACCCACCCAGCCACTCAGCCACAGAGTAAGAGTGAAAGTAAGATATACAGAAGTAAGAGAAAAGTAAAAGCCCAGAGGCATAAGGTAGACAGAGCTAATTTAAGAAAAGCTGGCTACCAACAAGCCAAGCTAAGGCCGGGCATTTATAAGTAAGAATAAGACTCCACATGTGTGATTTATTTGGGAGCTGAATGGTGCCCCCCCCCAAAAGCCAAAAGAGTAAAAAGAGCAAAAACAACTAACAACAAAATCCTCTACTCACAATGATTTAAAGAGGAATTGACAATCAGAGGCCTCCTCAGAGAACTCTTATATCCACACTGACCTCAGGAGAAGTTGAATTAACAAACTGCCTCCTTGTATTTCCTTATGGATTTGACAAAGTAGCTAATTTTCCCTGGTTTTACCAGACATGCCTTGTGATTATAAGCTTCTCAAATCATGTCACTCTTCCACTGTACGTTGATAACTAGAAATGAAAGGCAGTTTAATTCAAAACACAACAAAACCAAACTTCTGAAATGTCCTGCATGATCAAAATGAACTAGTTTCACAGACACACTCTGGATTGGCTCCTTCACGTCAATGGAGGTTGTGCCATGACCTCTAACACTCTTTGTAGTTTGAAATCTCATTCTCTTATCACCGTGATCAGTTCTGTAAATAGAAGCACCAGGTGCGCGTGCACTGGTTGATTCCAAACGCATACATTAACACAACGCATAATCAGCTTTAAAATTCTGAGTGTAAGAAAGGGCAGAGTTGGCAAGCCAAATAATCTTTCTTGCAAGGGACATAAGCCAGCACTTAAATTAGGCCACAGGAGACAAACACATTTAATGTAATATCATTATATGGCTAGTCCCTTGTATGTGTAGGTCTGAGAAACATTGTATAAAGTCTGGAATTACTGGTGGAAAGTAAAAGCTTTTCTAGAAGTTTCACCAGTTATCTTAACTAGGAGGAAGGACCACCCCCCCCCCACTCCAAGTCTGTTAGTCCCGTATGTAGATGGCAAACCTGAGTATTGAAGCTAGAGATTGGAATCTGTGTCTAGTCTGGCAAACCCACCATGTTCAAAGGAATTCCATGCCCAAGCCCTTCTCACTAATGTTCTAACTAACATAGAGTTTTAATATGTAATCTCATGCTTTCCTGGCTTCAGAGTTCCCATTGAGAAGTCTCTCACTGCCCTAGCGTGTGTACCTTTGTCCAGTCGGCATTAGTCTTTTACAGCATTCCATGTTGTTCTCTTTTTGTTGCTGTTCTATAAATGTTGCACCTTGACTACAATGTGTTGTAAAGATATTCTTCTCTGGTCCTGACTACTTTGAGTTGTAAATGTTTCCTGTCTTGAGATATCAATTTCTTTTCCTAGATGTAGAAAATTTTCTTCTATAATTTTATTGAATATATTTCTATATGTTTTTATTTTATCTCATCTTCTCTCTGTGGATTCTTTGCCTTGATCTCTGGATCATATACCATAATACTTAGAAGTTTCAGCCATGATCATTTTTTCCTTACTCTTGTCTAAATGCAGCATTTCTTTGACCTTGTTTTTCATCTTTGGCATCCCTTCTTCTGCTTGGGTTAGTCAACTGGCAATGCTGTCTGCTATGTTTTTGATTTGTTGATTTTTTTTTTTCATTTTTAACATTATCATTTGTTTTCTACAAAATTTCAATTCCTTGTCTGGATTTTTTACTCATGTGGTTGACTTTCTTCTCTAGGTACTGAATTTATTTCTTAAGTCCTTCATTGGCTTGTTTTCATTCTCTATGAAGTCACTGATCATTTCACTGATAAACTTTTGAATTCATTGTTTTGTCTTCTATCCATTTCTGACTCTTTGGACTTGGTTAATTGCCGAGTTAAGATCTTTTGGAGGAATCCTCTCATTTTGTTTTTTCATGTTTCTGATTTGCCTGTGTTACAATCTGCAGTTTGTGGGGATGGTTGTTTTTCCAGTTTCATTTGAGAGTCTACGTAGTGAACTGCCTTCGCTGAAGAGCTGAGCCCTCAGTGACACAGAGAGGAGCAAATGATCCATGGTGGTAACAATGGCACAGAATAAAGCCAAGCATAGTAACACATTTTAAACCAATTAAAGCCATCACTAATGACCACAGAAAAGAAAATTATAATCATGTTTGCAGTGACCTATGAAGTTGAAAGTTACTTATGCAAACTTGAAAACAATAACTGGATGAAATAAAGGAAGGAGTCGGGAGACAGAGAAAAACAAAGAAGAAACTGGGTTAAGTCAAAGGAGAAACAGGCAGGAGACAAGAAAAAAATCACAAGAGGGAGAGAAAAGAAACAGTAATTTAAAAAATCCTGCACAATAACGAGAAATGTATAAGCAAATAAATAGATGAACATAAAGAGGGAGAAAAAATAAAAACCTACAATCTGCTTTTCAAATAATACTGAGTGTTATAAAACAGAAAAAAGGGGGTACACGAGAGCCCAGATAAAATTTAAAAAGAATTAAAAAGACTCTAAAACCATAAACACATTGCATTGAGAAGTTTTCTTCCTGAACCCAGGACATGGAGGGCATGGCCAATTCAAGTTAAAGATTGCTTCAATCTGTTCAAACTGGTGCTGAGCCTGGAGTAGCTGAGGCTCCTTTGCTTAGGTGTGCTGTGGTCACTTTAAGGGATTCCCAACTCTGCAGGTGGGAAGCCACTTCTGACCATTGTGAGCTCTGCAGCCTATAAATCAGGCTAGAGCTTTGCCTGCCAACCCCATCTGTCCACCTCACTTTGGCTAATGTCTAAGCCAAGAGATGTTCCAGGGTGTGTCGAGGATCGAGGCACATGGAAACTGAGGTCTGTTACTATGGCACTTGTCTCAGTCCTGTGCAATCCTTTCAGTATTAGACATCCTGTAAGAGAAGAGGCTGCAGGGACTATCAGCTGGATGAGAGCTTTAGGGTTCTCAGTCCTGTGAGCAGAAAGCATCATGGCAGAGAGCTCGCAGCCAAGCTGACTGTTGACCCAACCTCTGGCTCAGGACTATCAGTCTCAGTTATCTGACTCAGGACAAAGGGAATGGGGCTACTGGACCAATGAGTCCATCACCACTGGAACCACCCTTTCTGTGTGTCTGTATCCTGCCAGCCTTCCTCTGATTCAGGACTGCCTCAGACCACGACTAGGTGTTCTCAGCCTCATTGGCATATGATAACTCTTTGTTTTCAAGCCTCCCAAGTTGCTCAGCCTCAAGCTCGCTTTCCAGATACTGCCTGCATATGGCCATGCAAGATATGGAGGGTGCCCAGATGGATTCTTCTCAATGTTGACTTGTCATATGGGAGTTACGGGCATATCAGATACCCCAACTGGATTTAAGTCTTATGGGAAGTATGGACATGTCCTAGGCCAGGACAAGATCTGACTGTCAGCCTCTCTCTTTTCTTAAACCAGTGATATCTGGCTTACTTTAAGCAAAACTCTTCAGTCTCTCTCATATTGTCTGGGGAACCTGACAGAATCGTTCCTTGTTAGCTCCTTTGCCAGTGCTTCTTGTCCACCAGACTCCATCACTGTCTTCGGACCCCATGGTGAGTGTTAACGCTCCGTCCTTCTTCCATATCAAGGTGATCCTTTGTTTCTCTGTGTTTTCTCCATCCCGGTGTTACATGAGCTGCTTCTAATCTGAGACCTTTAATCTAAACTTTCCTTTGAACTAGATTCCATGCACGCCTCTCAGAAAGTTGAAGATTATCCTGAGATGTGCTCTTAGGGATGCTTATTAATAGCACATAATATAAAGTGGGCATCTTAATGACTTTTTTAGTTATTGATTACAAGTGCTTATGAGATCTAGGACTTAGAAGATGAAAGGCTTGATAAGAAGGTCAGAATTGGTTTTTAATATAAAACATTGTTATGCAGAACTAGCTATAATGTGCATTGATGACAAGACATTCAAAATTATCTCTTGGTAAAAGTTCTTCTGAATAGAGGGGTTGTGTTTTTAAAGGTTTTACTTTTATTACAGTGTGTGTGGGGGGCATGCACACAGGTATGTGGGTGCCCCCAAGAGGCCTGAAGAAGGTATCAGAAATCCCCTGGAACTAGAGTTACAGGCCCTTAGTGACTGCCTGATGGAAATGCCAGGAACTGATTCTGGGTTCTCTGTAGGAGCAGCAAGCACTCTTAATTGCCAAGCAAGCTCTCCAGCTGCCCAAACAGAAAAAAAATTATCATTTAGGGCCCAGTTGATCATTAGGCTTCTTTCCTCTGTGCTAAGTGAGAGTTACATTGCAAAATCACATTGTTTTTTTTAACATGAATATATGGATACATCTTCCTCCACAGCATCTGCTCTCAGGTTTCTCACCCCCTTCTTGGCATTTCGTTTCCACTCTGTTGAGTGACATAGAAGGGCAAACACTCCTTGTTTTTTGAAGATTTATTTTAATTATGTTTATTTGTGAGGATCCATGTCCATGAGTCTATAGTGGCCAGAAGGGGCATCAGATCTCCTAGAGCTGAAGTTACACATGGTTGTAAACTACCTATTAATGGATGACAGAAAACCAAATCAGATCTTCTAGAAGAACAGCACATGTTCTTAACCACTGAGCCTTCTTTCCAGGCCCGTCATCCTCATTTAAAAAAGATTAAATATATAGTGTTTGTCAATCAATTTCATGCATGTCTTCTAGACAAAGTCAGCAGAAAGCTACCTTTTTCTTCTCTACTGATGAGATGATTTGGCTCCATATGAGTTACTTTTCTCATCACTGTGACCAAATACCCAAAAAAAGTAACTGAAAGGAAGAAGAGCTTAGTTTAACTTAGAATTTAAGAAGGGACACAATCCACCATCATGCAGAAGGCACAGCAGCGGGAGAGGGAGGCACGTAGATTGCCCAGGCATGCAGGAAGTGGGGCTATCAAACCTCAAGGCCGGCTGCAACTCACCCACCTTTTCCAGCAAGGCTCCCCCTCTTAAAGGTTCAGTCTTCCCAAAGAGCAGCACAGCCTGGAGAACTGGCATGCAAAACATGTGCTACACAGGAAATTTCACATACTGCAGGTCATTTCACACTGAAACCAGAGAAGGCTGTCGGTTCTCTCAAGTGCAGCTTCAGAGTCAATTGACTTTGGGGTAATTACTATCAAGAAGGATGGGTTGACACCAGCTAAAGCTAAAGTGATGTCATCAATCTGTGCAGACACTCTAGCATTCTTACTGCCTATAGCCAATAATTCTGTCTTATCACTTCTGCTTGCTGCTAGGGAGTACACTTTGCCCTGAATCACTTGGACACGCACACCAGGCTCTAAGGGTGCCAAAAGTCACATAGACTTCATGAGCCATGAACCAATAATGGCTTCACCCTGACATGAAATTTTAGGTGAAGATCTTAAGCACAACATTGCAAAATCTCAACAAATACTTGTTGAGGCTAAAAGCACCAAGCACATTTCTTTAGGAAAATGCTGGTGTTGTTGTACCCATTTCACAGAATTCATAGAGACCACCAAGGAGCCAGTTTCCGATGCAAGTACATAAGGGTCTTTTTATTGTCAGGTTCAACCTGGGCCACCACCAAACAGATGGAGGAAAATGTGGCAGTGGCAGCAGTCCCAGGGGTAGAGAGTTTTTATAGGGAAAAACCGCAAGCCAGGAATTACATGCTCTGGCAACTTGGGACTGGGTAGAAGGGATATGGGGCAAGGTGATTTTTGAAACCATTGGGTTAGACTTTTTGATGAGGAACCACAACTTGCTCAGTAGGATTATCTGGACTGCTCAGCAAGATTATCTGGATATCTTCAAGGGCCATAAAACAGATAGAATGTCTGCAGGAGCCAACTGTTCGAGTTGTCATGGCACATTCCTGAGGTCCTTTCTGGAACTGAGTACAGCAGGTGGTGTAAGATGGTGACCCTACCCTTAGATGGGGTCTGTATTGCCTTTACAGTGTCATCTGGCTTCTTCTATGAGAAGGTAAGTAGCCTTGACCTTTGTGATCCTATGTCAGGTGGTATAACTGTAATGGAATCTTGTTTAAGGAAACTGGAAACATGAATGAAGTCAGTTGCATTTGCTGTCATTCTTACCTCTCAGTAAACCATGAGAGATGATGTACCTAAAGAAGAAATCTTTTCCATAGAAGAAAATGTCTCTTTATAGACACTATAGATTAGATCTAGAGTGTTATTTAAAGGCTCATGTGGTGACACTCAAGCCTAAGGTGGTGGCATACTCAGAGATAAGAACACTTGTGGAGGTCAATGGGAACATGCTCTTTATCTTATTTTCTTTCCTACTGCCGTGACTAAATACTCTGACAAAAGCAACTTAGAGGAAGAATGGCTATTTCATCTCCCAGTTGCAAGTTCCAGCCATCAATGTGGGGAAGTCAAGACAGGCACTCAAAGCAGTGAGCTACCACCTCACATTTACAGTCTAGTGCAGAGAGGGAGGAATGCCTGCCTGCCTACAGCTCAGCTCACTTCCTCCTCTCTCATACAGTCCCAGACCCACACCCAGAGGATAATGTCACCAGCTTTTAGTCTCTGTCTCCCCATATCAATGAATATGATGGAGACAAACCCCCACAGACATACTCATATGCCAACCTGGTTTAGTCTAGTCTCGCTGAGATTCTAGATTGTGTCATGATGACAAAGTTAACCATCAAACTCTTGAAGGGCATTTTACCAGTGGCCCTTTCCTCTCCCTCTCCCTCCTTTCCTCTTTGTCTCCTGTCCATCATGTGATGAGCTGACTTGCTTTATCACCACTTTCCCACCAAGTGTGCTTCATCACACATAGGCACAGAAACAACACCCACTCAGCCCCTGGACTGAGTCCTCTGAGACTGTGAGCTGAGCCTTAATAAATGCTTCCTCCTGTAAATGGGTTTCCACGGTGATAGAAAGCAAACACAGCACAGTATCTATTGTCTGAGGTATTGCCCTGAGAGATGGGATTAGATCATCATGCACTATTAGTCTAGAATGGGGTGCTAGAAACAAAATCTCTTCTCTGGCCATTTGATGTGCCTCCTTTCACCAGAGAATGAAACAGTATTTCCTTCTTCCCATTCTTCCTTTTTTTCCTTTCCTTTCTTTCATATTTCTTTGCTCACTCCTTTTCTTACTTCCCCTATTTCGACTTTGGTTTCAGAAAATTTAAGACAACATTTAAATGCCCCATTGTAGAAACACATATTTTAAATGTTAACAAATTGATTTCCTCCACTATGAACACTGCTCCTTTTTCTTTAGTTTAGATTGTATTCCTGGTTTCCTTCTGTGTTTCTGTTTCTTTGTTTTTTGAGTGGTTCTCACTAGGGGGCTCTGGTTAGATTTCAATGCCTGGCTCTTCAGCTCTTCCTCCTGTGTGCTGAGATTATAGCTTTACATCACCATGCAGTCAACTAGTTCAGCTGTTGTAATGCATCTCTAGTGGTAAATAACCTGAAAGGAGGTGATGGAGAAGCCCTTGTTACTCACTCACCTTGGGTCTGGAAAGGAAAGATCTCCCCTCTTGTGTTCAAACCCATCTTGGCACAAGCCAATCAATCAATTAATTAATTAATGGAGGCTTTCCAATAGAAAGTTAAGTCCCACAAGAATCAGGAAATCTAAAGATGTTTTAGAATGACATACATAAACTCTTTCAACTTGGTTCTTTTCATCAACCTAAGTATTATCCTGCCTTATTGTGAAAACAAAGATAGCTGTGTCCTATAGAGATCATATCTGCTAGCTAGGAAAAGGGAAGGTAGGAAAGAGACTGGGTGAGATGTCATCCCCCCTCTCTACAGTCTTTGACCATGATGTTCAAACATCACCATCAAGGCCATGAAATGCTAAAATCTTTCAGGCTTGCCAGATTCTCAGCAAACAGGACAGAGATGAGATGAGAGACAAGAAAAAGCAATGAATACAGACCTGCAAATGGAAAGCAATTAGCATATTGTATTATGAACCTGAGGACTTTGCCTAATCTGTAGCCACTTCTTCCCTGGTATACACTAATTGGCTGACCTATTGCCTTCCCCCCCCCCAAGTCAACATCATTAATGAAGACCCTGACCTGCAGACTGAGCACCTAAGTACCAGGTTCCCCAAGGCTAATACAGTACCAATCAAGCTTTTCAGAAACAGAATCCACCCCAACAATGTTCTAAGGGACAAGAAAATGAGAACAGCATATTAAAAGTTAGGGTTTAGGGCCGCCTTAACAAATTGAACTCATTTATGAGCACCTGTTTAATGAGTGCTCAAAGTCCACATAATGGACAGGCACTTAGATGTGAGAGAACATTTCACCCCACTGTGCTATGAGAGAACATGTTCAGTCTCCCTGAGCCTCATTCTCAGCCCTTTAGTGCCTCCCTTAGTAGCTTTGGTTGCCTGGCATCATGTGTAAAATGAATCATTTGCCCCTATCTCTACACAATTGTGCTGCCCTGGTAGCCTATTGTTTTCTGGGGAGTCTGACATGGATTTTTTTTAGTTCTATTTTTGCATTCTTGAGGAAGTGAGGTGTTCATAGAAGGTCAGTTAGCATGTGTATTAGTTATGTTGAATGTTAACTAGCTATTAAGGAAGCAATGCTGATACCTTTAAGGAGGAACAGGCTAGGTAGTGACACTTTGGTTTGTTGATGACAAAGTAATGCAGAGTACTACCTAAGGATACACAGGAATCATGTATGATTGAAATTTTGTCTCAGTCATTCACTCATATGTCCAGAATGTTGTGTCTAATGTTATAAAAACGTAATAGAGTGTGCTTTGAGCTGCCGTATCATATTTAAGACACCTAATGAAATAATATAGAGATGCACAGAATGACAGACATGTACAATGACCAGTTTCCATAGCATCAAAAATGAAATGCTTCAATATTATGACCAGTTAGAGATGGAAGCATCTGGAATAGTTCAACATTCGTGCTGAGATGCTGTAGATCAAACTCAGGGCCTTCCCTGTGCTAGGCAAGTGCTTTACCCTCTGACCACGCCCACAGCCCCTGGATTTTTGAGATAAGAGCTCCTATCATAGCACAGGTTGGTCTTGAAAGTATGGTCCTCTTGCTTCTGCTCCTGAGTGCTGAGATGACAGGTGTGTACTACCATTTCTGAGTGTGTCTGAGAATTATATCAAAAAGTGCTAAAGCATGTTTTGAGATTGCAAAAGATTCTAGAGTCACTGAAACTTTTGGATGCCCTTGTAATTTGAAGCCAAGGGATCTCAAATAGCAGGACACACGTGTTCTCCAAGATGCCTTCAGGGGAGGAATTTAGAAGGTGCAGGTTCCCAACAGAAACATCTTTATGGTATAAAGTTATTTTATGTACAGCGGCTTTGAATAATGGCTTTTTCCTGATGCAAAAAAAGTTATTTTTTTCTCCACTTGTGATTGATTTATACATTACACTACTGGAATTTATAATGTTTTCATAGAGTTCAGTGAAATGATTTATAATTCATGTTACTATTTTATGAATTACACCTAAAAAATTCTAGGCAATAGCACTGGTGTTTCCAAACTAATAAAAATGAGGTCAGAGGTACTGGAGAGATGGCTGAGTGGTTAAGAGCACTGGCTTCTCTTGCAAAGAATGTGAGTTCAGCTCCCAGCATCCACATGGCAGCTCACAGTCATCTTTTACTCCAGTGCCAGAGGATCCTATTCCCTCTTCTGGCCTCTGTGAGTACTGCATGCACATGGTACACATAAACTCATGCAGGCAAAACACTCATATACATAAAAATAATAAATATAAACATCTTTTTTATAGTGTCACAGTCTGTCAAAATTGGCTAAATAAAAGTTTCATTCCCACAGATCAGAATTTGTTTTCAAGCAAATCCTTCCCTTATTCCAGAGCAAACATCTGACTGAATCAAGATCAATGAAATTCCTTGGGATCCTCTCCCCATACTTTTGTATATTATTTTCCCTTAGCACACCTTATTTTTTAACACTTATAGACACCATACCCATCAGATAATATTCATTTCTTTTTTTCTCTGCTCTCAAAGATGCTCCTCTCTTCTCCATGTAATTGCTAAATATTAGACATTTTCCAACTATGTACTTTAATTAAATCATCTTAAATGCATGTAAATTTTCTATATGATAGAACTATGCATCTTGAGAGAAGATGATTGGATGATTTTTTTTTATCAACTTTCCTCAGTTTCTAATATGAGGAGACATTCCACATATATCTGGTGCTACATTATTTTAAACTGTTGATCTTTTTCATTGAACCTAAGCCCTTAAATTGGGTAACATGAAAAGCATGGAAAGTAACTGGCATCATAGTTGAGACCTCAAGGAGAAAAAGACTGACTGAATGAAGGAAAACTTGGGGGAAATGTTCCTCGTATTTTTATCACAATAAAGTTACTAAAAACAACCCCATGATTTAAAAAAAATAAAGTATTTATCTACAACTACCAATTGTTTTTGTTTATACATTATTTCAAATCCTCTGTTAGTCTCTCTTAATTGATTATTTCATATCTGTATATACACAGGTATGTATAATGTACTTTTATTATTTGTCCTTCACTGTCTTCTCTAATCCCTTTTGCCTTCTTCACTACCCACTCCCTTCTACGCCCATATCTTTATTCTGCAATCCAGTGTATTCAGTTAGGGCTGCCTGCATGACTGTAAACAATGTGACAATCTGGACCATTTGTAAGACTCATGCAGTATGTTCACAAGTCCGTAAGTGAGCTAGGTATTTGAGTTTTCTGTGAATTAGACAGAAGGCATGAATTATTTTTAAAAATGAAGTTTGACAGGATATGTACATCTGTTTCCAAAAGCTAAGATGGTGTTCATGTGAGTTATTTTAAATTATCAAAAATAGACACTTCTATACAACTTTACATTTTTTTTCCAGAATTTAGGGAACAAATAACTGTTTCAGATTATATTCATGAAGAATTTGCAATTGTGATACTGAAACTTTATTAAAACAAGGACATGTAAAACAGTATAGCACCTATTAATCCCAATAATGGAATCTGACGCCAGATAATGAATAAAGTATTAATGGATAGAATTAGAAATACGCATTAAAGAAGTTTATATTCTGATAAAATGCAGTTCATGGCAGAGCTTTTAGTGCAAGAAATAAATTAAAAATTACACAATTATAAAATATGTAATTAAAGTTAAGTTGGCAAAAGGGAAAGGGATAAAACCAATTTCTCAAAAGATTTTGGATTAAATCCAACATCTACAACTGATTAGAGACCAAAAAAAACACTTAATAATAGTTTTCCTATGATGTTAATGAACAAGAGGGCCATTCGAAAGAAGCTGGAAAATGGATTGTTGAATGCATAGGTTAAACTCGATGTGGAGGGGCTCTCTGGAGCTTTCTGATGCCATCAGCCAGGATGAGGAAAACAGAGGGCTAAACAGACGTTGCTGCCTATCTTGGATTTTCAGCCTGAAAAATCATGAGATTGGCTCCCATAAGCTCATCTGCCTGAATGCTTGGTCCCCACTGGTGAAACTGTTTGGGAAGGATTAGAAGGCCTGGCTTTGTTGGTGGAGGTGTGCCACTGGGGGTAGGATTGGAAATCCACACCATTCCCAGTTAACTTTTGTTCTACCTTGTGGTTTTTGTCCTAAAATGCAAGCTTTCTGCTACAGCTCCAGTGCCTATGTGCCTGCCTGCTGCCATGTTCCCCACTCAAGGGGGCACTCTGCTTGGCCTTAGACTCTAGATGTCTGCCTTAAAGGGACTTGCCCAGCTCTTACTATTTATTTTTTACTTTGGCTTGCCCTATATTTAATAAAACCAATCATTCACAATCAAAAGTATGGCTATCAAAGATCATTCTCTGATCACACAAAACACAATGTTTACTTCTACAGAGACTCTGTGTATGAAGGAATCCTAGTTGCAAATTCTTTCACACTCTATACAACGGTGAAGTGTAGACTTCATATGGTTGTGTTTACCTGTATCACCTAAGGCTCTTTTTGAAAAAGTGCTGTAGAAAGAATTTCAGAGTTCTGTCCAACAGCAGCAAAGCCAGGTGTGTGTTTACAATAGAGACGGTATGTGGTCTACCATGGAAAGAGCCTTCTTCATGGTTCCTTCACTCTAGAAGTAGAGTAAGAGGAAACAGCACAGCAAAGATGGCTGTCACTAGACTGCGTCCATCACCAAGGATTCTGTTCTGTCAGAAGCAGTAACATACAGTTTAGGAGTTAGTTGTTATTATTAGGTTGGGAACTATTTCTTGTGACTATGTATATTTTTATGACCAGGTTATTTCTGCAGATACTCAAAACATCTCACTCTGACACTTAAGTAATGAAAACATGAAGTTTTGATGGTTTGTTCTGTTCAAGTGTTGGAATAGAAGAGAAATTGTCCCAAAACAGTGCTTTTGGAACACAAATGCAGTGTTCCTTTCAAATCTGGGGCTATGCTTTGTCAGAAAACACCCCTGGAAATTGAGAAGTCACAGCCCCTGAAAGGAGAGCTTAGCTCTTACCTCTATTTAGGTAAACAACTCAAATTCAGTATTTTGGCTTTCTGAAACAGCCCTGTTGTCAAAAGAAAGTTGCCATTTGCTCTTTCACTCTAGACACGGGGTTTGCTTATCATAAAAAAGGACCATTTAGCCAGCATGGTGATAGAAGAGTTGGAGCTGCAGCAAGGACACCTCACACTTCTTACATGGTTGTAGTTAGATAACCGAATTATAATTAAGTAGAAACGAAAAAGGTGACCTTTCTCCTTGATATGAAGTAACACTAACTGTGTGAAGACCCAAAGGAGCTAATCAGAGCTGAAGGCAAGGGACTTGCTTTCTCTTGGGAACTGTCATTGATTTGCTCTCCCGGTCAGGAGTATGGATGTAAGAAGGCATGCACACACTGGAATACAGAGCCGTCCACCATGCACTCATGTGTCATTCCCATCACTTGTGCCGTTCTGCAGAGCAGGTGCTTTGTACCATCCGTCAGCCTGGTGGTGTGATGCTGAGCTCTCAGAGAACAGCCAAGAACAGTTGAGAGCCCTGGACTGAGAAGCAGAGAGAACTCAACCTGGTGAAAAGTTGCTCACAGTCAAATGTGCAACAGTCCTCTCACCTTGGGGTTCCTCTTAGTTTATAGCAACCAGGCCAAACAGACACAGTCATCTTCCCTAAGAGGGATCTGACAACATTCCAGATGATCCAGTGAGGTCTCCGGATCCAGTTACAGTGAACTGTGAACTGTTCCTTGTACAAACACCAGAACACTGGCTATGACCCACAAGGGGAGACTTTCATCCATCTCCTCAGAATCATTGGTTCTTAACCTAATAAAAGGGTACACTGCTTAGATAGTTAAGAGTCTGAAGACAAGCAAACTGGAACAGCAGGCTTTGGAAAGTTGTTGTAATTACTAAGGTGGATTGTCAAATTGATTAGTTTTAGAAATGCCTAGGACTTGGTGAAGCTCATGTTGAATGCATTTGTGAAGGCATTTCCTGAGAGGAATAACTTAGGGGAGAGCATCACCCCATCAATATTACTTGTGCCATCCTATGGCATGGGATCTCAGAGAGAACAAAAGAGGATGAAGAAGGAAGCCAGCTAGGCACCCACACTTGCTCCTCTGCTTTCTGATTGGATGGCATGTAAAAAAGCCATGTTCATTTCACACCTGAGAACTCTTCACAGTGCCATAACTTCCCCGTCAGGATCCACTGCACCTCTTTATCCCTGAAAGCCTTCCCCAACCAAGTTGCCAGAAGAAAGCCTTCCAAGCTCAAATTGCTAGAAGAAGGCCCACCCCCTGCCCCCTGCCCCCAGTCTTGAGGTGCTTCTTGTCATACATGTGACAGTAGCACACAGCTGTATGTGTTTTCCTCATCTCACTCAAGCCCCACCCCTTTCTCCAAATATTTATTTCTCACTTATCAATCACTACTGCTCTGACTTAACCATTCATGCATTCAGGCAAAAGGGTCTAGGGCACTGGGTTCAACTTTAATGCTTCATGACTTCACAGAAGCACTATTCTGTTTTCAATTACTATTCTTTTTGAGAACACAGGGTCCTCCAAATCAAACCTCAAGGACGTTGGGTCAGGATGAAGAATCTGATGCCCACTTAGGAGTCAGCACACAAGCCTGGCAATGTGAGGAGCCACCACTACAAAGAGGCTCACACACAAGATTGGATAAAGATAGGGACAGAGTATGTCATAGAGGTATGATCTGGTTTCCTTCTGTTACTATGACAAGCACAACCAAAAGCAGTTTAGGGGAGGGAAGGGTTTATTTTATCTTGCACTTCTGTGTCACAATCCACCACTTAAGGAAGCCAGAGCAGAAACTGTGTAGGAAGAGTTTCCTGGCTCACTCTATGGCTTGCTCCACCTCATGTCTGCTGGTTTCCTTATACAGCCCAGTCCAGGGAATGGCATCACCCATAGTGGACTGGGTCCTCCTGCATCACTATCAATGCAGACAAATTCCTCACATACACACCCATATACCAATCTAATATAGACAACTACTCAACTGGGACTCTTTTCAGATGACTTTAGGCTGTTTCAAATTGACATTTAAAGCTAACCAGGACAAGGAGGGAAATTGAAAATAATTGGAATTAGATATTTGAGATATGGATATTGACAATATGAACATACTTGTTAATCAAGCTCCATTTAGTGATAAAAAATATACTTAATAGCTATTATCTTTAAGAATTAGATATTAAATGGTTTAATTAGGAAATGTAGTAAGTACTGATATCAATAATTTTATATGTTTATGGCTAAAGGTATCTGCACTGAACTTACTGGCAAGGAATTTAAGTACTCCCCAAATGTGTTAGAAAAAGGTTGACTCTGTTATCCTTAGGTTTATTTCTATATAAATATCCATTTTCTACAAATGATATTACTTAAAATAGGATTAAACATCTATTTATTTCAATTCAATAACTGAATTATTCAATTCAATTATTGAACTGAATAATTTGTTGAGAATTTGCTGTTTGTCAAGACATTTCAGAGCATTGGTACTATATTTCACTTAATGCACAAAATCCATAATTATTTAGAGATTACTATGTTCATGTGAGGACAAGGAAAGTTTAAGCTTTTGATCATCTCCCCATAAGCTAGAACGATTTCCCAGCTCAATAATCCCAGCCAAGAATCGACACAATCGGTCATTAACTTGCTCAGTCTTGCCAGCTCCCAGTTAGTCTGTTTCTTGGTCTCAGACAGCTGAAGTATATTTACATTTTAGTATCACAGAGAGAAAGAGAGCAGTTTAACTTTTGCCTTGATGAAGACCTCAGGCTAGCTGATAAAGTTCCTTAGACAGTATAGACAATTAGCAAGCCTGTTGGGCGGGGAGGGGAGACTGAGGACACAAACCCTGTGTTGCCATGACACTGTTTAGCTCATTTTCAGAAAACCAAGTGGTGGGTGGCCCAGGCAATCCTTTGTCCATGAAACCATTGGAGCCATAGACCTCACATGTTAGCCTTAGAGGCCGAGCCCAACCATGATACATAGCTCAGTGATGTGGTATCATTGACCAGAAGCCACAGCTAGCAAAATCCAAAGAGACACATTAAAATGCACACACACACACACACACACACACACACACACACACACACACATCTACTATTTGAGGAAAAAGTATATGCTATAAACACACATGTAAACAGAGCTGAAGATATTTGGGGTAGAGGAGGAGGAATCAGAATGCTTTGACCACAGTCCCTAGCTCCAGTTGAAGTAAAGATCTACACAACCTGCCCCTATCTATCTGTCTGTCTTTCTTCCCTTCCCTTCCTATATCCCTGTTTTGGAGTTCCAGAAGAACTGGATATTCATCTATGACATCTGGAAAATTGCTCAGAGTTCTTCCAGATGTGCATTCCTTTTGGCCACAAGGCGATGGTGCTTACCTCAGAGAGAGACCACAAGCATTATTACTCTGTAGGTGAGTACACTATTATTTTTTTAGAAGGTTATTGGTTCCTGCTGGACAGTCTCGTCTCCAGAGCTTGCCAGGCATTCTGTATTCTCTGTGCTGGCTTTATCTCTGCTCAGCTATATAGTGCCTTGGCAGAACATGCTGAATTTTACCTCATGACTTGGAGAGAGAGCCAGGATTTTTGCTCTGTATTGGACATATTGGTATAATTTATAGAACACAGGCGAGATGAACTCAGGAAAGACCCAAAATGTATAAATAAGGGAAAACAGAGGGACTTTCAAAATAGAGCCACAACTTCTGTGTTGGTAAGATATGTATACACTGAAGTATGTAAATAAAAAGAAAACTATTGAAATGTTAGAGGCAATATGAAAAGTTACTTTTTAAAAAGATAAAATGGCAACTTGTAAATTTGAAAAACATATTCTCTGATCCTTTGAGTCCATTAAATTTGCGCGCGTGTGTGTGTGTGTGTGTGTGTGTGTGTGCGCGCGCGCGCGCGCGCACATTTAATGGTCTTTACTATGGCTGCTTTATGTAAATGAGGTATCTAAAAGGCTAAAATTCTATAATGAGGATAATGGGTTTTTTTTTTTAGACAGGGTTTCTCTGTGTAGCTTTGTGCCTTTCCTGGAACTCACTCTGTAGACCAGGCTGGCCTCAAACTCACAAAGATCCGCCTGCCTCTGCCTCCCGAGTGCTGGGATTAAAGGCGTGCGCTACCACTGCCCAGCAAGGATAATGTTTATGATAGTCAGATTTTATATTCCCTGCCACTTATGGTTTCTTCCCCCGCCAAAGCACTGTTAAATGATAGAAGAGGAAACCCAAACACCTGTCACACAACACAACTCCCCTCTCTCATACTCTAATGAGCGTAATGCTTTTGAAATCCCCCTCTCTCTCTGTCTCTCTCTCTCTGTCTCTGTCTCTCTCTCCTTTCCTTCCTTTCTCCCACCCTCCCTCCTTCCTTTCCTTCCTTCCTCTCCTATAGAGCTATAAAAACTGCAAAACAAAACCAAGATCAAAGGAATCCTTTGCTGCATTCCAGGCTCTCCTGTAATGCTCCTCACTGGGACTGAGGACGGGAAACACAAATGGGAAATCCCACAGGTAGAAAGTACTTGGAATGTTCTGAAAGAACCCGCCCCATCCCAGGAAAGAATAGAATGGCAAACATATATTAACATAAAAAATCTACCCACTTTGCTGTCCATGCATCATCTTTTCTTCCTAGGTATTACAAATGCATTTCATTGAGTCTGTACTTGGCCATGATAGTCCAAAATGTCCCCAGAGCCTATCACACCACATCAGGAGTAAAGAGAACATGACAAACAGAATGGGACCCAAAAAGCTTTTCTTCATATTTCAGGCTTAATTGTCAACAGGTCTGAGTTTCTCTCTGAAGCAGAAGTCCTCTTTCATACAAATCTCTGTTTCTTGCCTCTGTCTCCACCCCTATATCTAACTGTCTATGGCACATACTTCTGTGCCCTTTCCAGTGGCTGCTCTGCTTCTGGAGAAAGTGGCTGTCTGAAAGAGTTCCAGTATATGAACAAAGCTCCACCCCAAAGCCACTATGCATCACAAAAGCTTGCACTTGGATAATAGAAATATTGAGCCTCAGGTGACTGAGAACACTTACTGTTGGTTGCATAATGTATGGCAGATGAGGCGTCCATGAAGTACTCTGGACCTATGCATCAAACAGCATTCATTAGGACAAGGCAATCACAGAGGCAACTAGCTTCTTGTGTTTGGTGGCATTGCACTGTGTCATAGGTAGTGGAGACAGGAATGCCTGACCCTAATTAATTTAGCAATTCCCCATCTAGGTAGCTGGCTGCAATGCCCACACAGGTCAGGCAGTGTGTGTGTGTGTGTGTGTGTGTGTGTGTGTGTGTGTGTGCATGCATGTGCACACATTTGTAAGTGTGTGTGCAGAGCCAAAGGACAACCTCAGGTGTCATTCATAAGGTAAAATTTACCTTGTATTTTTGAGACAGAGCCTCTCACTAGCTTGGAACTTTCCAAGTAAGCTAAGCTGACTGGCCAGTGAGTCCCAAGATCTGCCTGTCTCTGCCTCCTTAGTTGAGATTACAGATTTATACCACTGTACCTGCTTTTTCTGGGGGTTTTGGGATTGTAAGCATTTTGCTGACTGAGCTGCTTCTCTGGCCCTCACAGCTCAACCCTGAAACCTTATTTTGAAGTCAGAGTTGAAGACTAAAGTCATAAAAAGTCCCAGAGACTATCTGTAGGTCAGCTCCCAGGGACATCCAGGGAGACACTGAAGGAGTCCAAGGTTGACTGCTAAGACTCCCATCTGTTCCATTACCAGCTGCAGCTTCACATGCTCAGGGGACCCATCTTAGCGCTAGCCAAGCAGCAAAGAAATACAACAGAGTGTGGGGGAATGTTCCAGGTTAAGGCCAACTTAAACACGCTTGTGATATTATTCTCTCTCATGGTAATTGGTATTGTGGATAAAAATGTGTATGGCAGACACCAGCTCTTCACAAATGTGCCATGTGTCACCTGAATGAGAAAGTGTGTGAGTGGATCATCACATAGAAAGTCAGGGAGATTTTACTTTGCAATTTATTCTCACCCCCAAATTTGCCAATATACTTCAGACTTTCTTTAAAGTGGTGCAAAGTAAGAATTAACAATGTGGGAAATTGCTGTAATCTCTTGTTTGGGAGACAACAGTCACTTTTCTGTGGATATTTTATTCATGTCACCTAAGTATTCCATGCTGTGGCTCAGTGGGTGGTCTTGGCTCCAGCAGAGGCCAAGATTAGAAAAAAAGACAACACACACACACACACACACACACACACACACGCACACGCACACGCACACGCACACGCACACGCACACGAGGTAAAGGAAGAACAAAGCTGAAACACACCTGCACACAACCTCATGGGCCCCAAGAGATGGCAATTAAGAAGTCAGCCACTCTAGAAACACCTCATGCAATTTAAACAAAAATCTACCCCATCGGCGTGGGGAACTTGTTTCAAGAGTGAGTGGAGAAAAGGAATGGTGTACTTCTAGGGGACTCTGTGGTTAGGGGAAGATGCGTATACACTTCAACTTGATGCTCTGACAGAGGGGACATCCTGGAAAATGTATGGAGTGACCAAGCCAGGGAAACGCCACTGGATTGGTAGCAATAGGCAACATTAGCTTGCTGCCCACTCTGAAACACCCACCCACGCACGTTTTGCCTACTACAGAGAAATCACAGGTCCACGCACTTGTGCCTCCTCACTCTGGCCCTGTTGGCATTCTCTCCATCTGGAGCATTTGCAGGTATTTTCTGATGAGCACTGGAAGAAGAGTGATGAGTCACACCAGGTACAGAATGGAGTGACTGGCTTAGCTGGGAGGTAGTTCACAAGAACACGAGAAAGAGTGGGTTTTGCGGTAGGCATGTGACTGTTTCAATCCATCTTTGGACTTGGAACTACTGGCTAGAACACCTAGTTAGGACACACAGTGAGTCTCAGATGCCCCAAATTTCCACACATGGGACCCCCAAAGTCTCATCTTTCTAGGAATCAGAAATGAGGTAAAGGGCAGAAAGAAGAAGCATGTTTTACCACTTTGATTCTCTTCCCTATTGAGAAGTCTCATCTAACATCTACCAGGGCACCTTTTCCAGGACAACCATGACAAAAACTGAGATGACAGTGGAACACCACCCTGGAGTAAGGGATCTCTACAGAGGTGCTACTAGGGAAGACCCACTGTGGAATGTGAACAATGAAAACAGCAGACAGCAGGCAGGATCATTTCCCAGCATGGAAGGAGCCATGCTGAGCTAGGCAGGAAGAGTGCAAGGCATGTGAGGTTTGATTATTTAGTGAACTGATGCAAATAAAGCCTGGGAAGCCAGGAAGTCTACACCAATAACAGGAACAGTATCATATTAAGGCGTGGCTACCACGTGAGCCACAGATTTTTCTTTTAATTCTCCCATGCCCCTTTGGGCTCTCAGTAGCACATGATTGGCAAGGAAGGTCTCTGGTGAGGTACAGGGGAACAGACCTACCTGGTATGTGGAGACAGGGGAGGCGGCGATGAATGGCGTGACAGATGTCTGTGGGATCATGCGGTTGGCCGCGAGACTATACGGTGAAGAATAAAATCTGCGAACAGAAAACAACAAAGATTCATGAAGCTGCTGCTTGCCTGGCCTGCATTCCAGCTCTACCAAGCACATGGGGAAAGAGAGCCCCCACCTTGTTTTTCCACCATCTGGAAGGTTTACCATCTCCGATTCCTCTAAGAGGGACAAATCAGCTGAACACAGGAAGAATTTTAAGTCATCTTACAAAACCAATCGTGAACACAACAGTCTTGATAACAAACAGGCAGAGGAGTATCAAGCCTTACACAAGGCGGTGGTGTCCAAGAGTCCTCCCAAAGATCAGTGGATAAAGAAGGCACTAAGCTTTGTAAGGATGGCCAGTGATTGCCACAGCAATTGCATCTGTTCAGGAAATAAGAATTCACTCCTAGAAGGCTCTAGATATTTTGTGCCAGCATCCCTGCTTCCTACAGAGAATATTTTCTCCATGGAAAGAGAAGAAAGAGGACGACTTGCATCTGGATTGAAGCAAGAACTTTGTGGATTCCATCAAGGAAGTAGTGTAGATAACAGGATCATGGGGCATGCTCCAGGAAACTATGAGGAGCAATTAATCTCCTCAACCTTCTGGGACCCTCACTGAACAATTATAAGATGATACTGAGTGAGAATAGGAACTCAAAGATCTGAGGGAAGAACCTTCTAGAGATCTACTACAGAGAAATTTTGAGATACAAAAACCAGTGGGATAGCCACCAATGGGCAGGATAGGTCTTAGTGTCCACCAAGTGTCTACTGATCTAATTCTTCACCAGGATTTTAAACTCTATTTCCGCCCCCATAGCTCAATATATGTGAAAGGCCAAAGTAGCCATCCACAGAACAAGACTAGGTCACTGAGGTCACAAGATTTCACTGGTGCTCCTACTGACTGGGAAAACTCAGGGGTAAAGCAGTGGCGGTCTTCTTTTGCTAAATGCATAACAAAAGTTAACCATGATGTTCATTTTCTAGTTAGCAGGACAAAGTCTTAATTAACCCTTAGGATTCTCTGACACTTTGAAGACACAGTCACATGAGTTTCTCTAAAGGGAAGCATTTTATGATACTTCTACTGAATACATAAAAATAAGATTCACAGTTGCCAGGACTCAAGCAGTGAATGATTCAAAACAAAGATTAGTGACTTACATTTTTTTATTTTAAACTTATTTAAATTAAACTTATTTTATTTAGGTTTTGCCAAGGATTTTAAAAGAACTTATTTTTTACATGTCATTATGTGTATAAGTGGGTGTCAGTATGTACACTTGTGAGTGCTGGTGTCTTTGGAGCCAGAAAAGGGCACTGGAGCTCCCAGAGTTGGAGTTACAGATGGCTTTTCCAATGTGAGTGCTGGGAACTCAACTCAGATCCTCTGTAAAAGCAGTAAGCTTTCTTCATTGGTGAGCCACCTTTCCAATCCCTACCAATGATGTTTTCAGGCCATATACTTTGGATTTTAAAAAATACATAGATGGAAAAAAACAAACAGCTAATCCATTCTACATTCTGTTCCTCTTGCATGTGCTCACCGGCTCTTCTAATTATAGTGATGCTCTTAAAGGGATGTAAGGTACCAACATACTAGAACACAGAACAAAAGACACAGCAGGTAAGTTCTGACAAGAATAAGGAGAAGTGAAACTCTCCTCCTGGAGGGACTACTAAATGATACAATTGTCTAGGAAAGGGCTTGACAGTTTCTTATAAGAATAAATACAAGCACACCCTATGACCCAGGACCCTGCTCTTCCTAAGTGAGATAAATGAAAACTTGTTTATACTAAACCCTTATTGAAAACATGGACAGAACTTTTATTCATATTTGCTTCAAACTGGTAACAACCAGATGCCATTAAATTCCAATGTACAGTGGGTGCATCCATACCCTGGAATGCTATTAAGCAACACAAAAGAAAACACAGCTGTCCTTATTATCCACAAAGGGTTGATGACAGAGTCCTCCCTGCCACCATGGATACATGAATGCAGAGAGTCTCTGTTCTCTTACATGAAACAGCATAGTGTCTTCATATTGCACATAGCCCTGGATTACCACACATTAACTCTAGATTACGTATAATATCTAATACAAAGCACCAGTCCTATGAGTAGTTAGCTCACAAAGTCTGGAGGACAACGGCAAGAATAAGATATCTGTGTGTACATGCATATTAGTTTCAAGTATTTTTTATTGTAGTTGGTGGAATCCATGACTGTGAAATCTGTGAACAAGGAGGGACAGCTGTAACCTGTGGGAATGTCAAGATGGGGCTCAAAGGAGTTACGTTACATCAAAGGTGCAAAACACTACAAAGCACACAATCCTGTTTATCTCATAGTGTGGAAAAGGCAAAATCACAGAGGCAGGGCTAAGTCAGTGGCTGGTATAGTCTAGTCCTGACATAAGGGCTGACTGCAGAGGACTGTGAGGGGACTTAGGAGTAGGTACAGCTCTTCAATATCCTGGTTGCGGTGGGTTCAGAACTGTGTGTTCTTGACACAATCAGAGTCATACTCCAAAAGAGCAAATATGCTATTATACATGTATGTGTATATATATAGTCTACACACTATAGATTTCATCTTTAGATCATATATATAGAGAAGTATGTTTTTATATACTCAAAACTATACTAAATTGTCCTTGCTTTGGAGGGTTGCTTTTGGAAATGGGATCTTACATTACCTAAAGCTGACCATTAGCTCATTAAATAACTGAGGCTGGCCTTGAACTCCTGATCCTCCAGCCTCAGCTTTCTGAGCGCTAGGGTTACAGGTATATACCATCATGCCATGCAGGAAACACTGTTTTTGAGACAGAATCTCACTATGAAGAACAGACTGGCCTTGAACTCCTGTGAATCCTCCCACTTCAGCCGACCAAATGCTAGGATTACATGTGGTGGTATTGTGTTCCCCAAAATATTGAGCACCCTAATAAACTTATCTGGGGTCAGAGACAGAACAGCCACTAGATACAGAGGATAGAAAATGGTGACACTCACACCTTTAATCCTAGCACTCCAGAGGTAGAAATCCCTCTGAATCTCTGTGAGTTCAAGGCCACATTGGAAATAGCCAGGCATGATGACACACACCTTTAATCCCAAGAAGTGAGCCTTTAATCCCAGGGAGTGATGGCAAAAACAGAAAGATATATAAAGCGTGGAGACCAGAAACTAGAAGCATTTGGCTGGTTAAGCATTTGGCTGGTTAAACTTTCAGGCTTTGGAGCAGCACAGTTCAGTTGAGACCCATTTGGATGAGGACTCAGAAGCTTCCAGTCTGAGGAAACAGGATCAGCTGAGGAACTGGCAAGGTGAGGTAGCTGTGGCTTGTTCTGCTTCTCTGATCTTCCAGCATTTACCCCAATACCTGGCTCCAGGTTTGATTTTATTAATAAGACCTTCTAAGATTCCTGCAATTACAGGTATGTGCCACCACACTCAGTTCTAAACAGCGTTTATGAAGATGATTGCTACACACAAAACACTCATCTTTGTACTTTTTCTTTTTATTTATGAGCATGTGTGTTTGCCTGCTTGTCTGTATGTGCACCACGTGTATGCAGGTATTCCCAGAGGCCAGATGAGGTCATAGAAAGCTCTGCAGCTGAGGTTACAGGTGTTTTTGAGCCATGTGACATGGGTGCTAGGAACCAAACCCAGGTCCTCTGCAAGAGCAGCTGTGTTCTTAGCCCCTGAGCCATCTCTCTGGCCCTCTATTTTCCACTTTAAAAAGTTTACCGAGCATTTACTTTATGTACCTATGACAGACAGGACTCTGAAACATCACTCAATAAATCCTCCTTTATTTCATCCCTCAAAGTGTGCCTTACCTTTATGCTCATCTGCCTACCAGCCTTCAAGGGTTTTTCATTGCAATGAGAGCAGAATTCAGTGACTGGCTTGACAATCAGGTGACTGCCAACCTCTCTGACTTCTTTTCCTACTCACTGCTTCCACACCTGAGATTCCGGAACTTTCTCCTCTCCATGATCCTGTTGTTCCCAGTCCCGCTGAGCAGTACAGAGTGAAATCGTCTACACAAATGGCCGCCCAGCTTCTCAGCCCTGCCCCTTCCCCCTCTCAGCTGCCCCTTCTTTAGGCACTTGTATCTAATGTAGCAACTACCATCTCTGGCTCCATTTTTCAAAAATAAAATCTTCTTTATTACTTTTCTTTGCTCTATAACTGAGTCAGTATGAAGTTTCTGGAAAAAAAAAATCTCTGCTATGGATTGAATGTGTCTTCCACCTCCGCAGTTCATACATTGAAATCTTGACTTCTGGCGTGACTGTATTAGAAAATGGGCCTCAGAAGAAGCAATTGAAGTGAAAGGGCATAACAAGGGTGGGTCCTGGGTTAGACAGAATTTGTAATTTCAATTAAAAACAGATACCTAAGAGTCCATTCTTTCACCCCCCCAACATACACAGGAGGAAGAACTACTCAGGAGATAGCAGGGCGGTAGTGTTCAGAAAGCCAGGAAGGGGTACCCTCACAGAAAACAAATTATGTCCTTGATTCTGAACTTCAAGCCTTTGGAATTTGTGAGGAGATCAATTACAGTTAAGCCAACGACTTGTCTATGGAAGCCCCACCTGAAAACTACATCATATTTTAACTATTTGTCTCTTTAGAACGTTAGTTCAATGTGGATTCAGGTAATTATGGCCTTGCTGTCTAGGAAGGGGCCTGGGGCAATTGTAGTAATGTAATAACTGTTTATTGATGGGATGAATGAACACAAAGCCATTGCTAGAATTTGGAGCATGGACGATGGTTCAATGAAGGAGATAGGAAGCTAGAGATGAGAGTCCAGAGAAGGGAAACCCAATACCACATCTTGGTAAATGTCCAAGGGAAGGTCAAGTAATGTCTGCTTTCTAAGAATGAAGGGCATTCATAACTAGAAACAGCATTGCCCTTCTGTGAAAGATGTCCTTGGCTTTTAATAATCCCTTTTAGGTCTTTGACAAATTTTGTTTATGAGGCAGTGGGCAGAGAGACTTTCCCTAGGTTGCTAAGGACATGACAGTCACCCAGGGCTTCTCAACAAAGTGTCTGTTTTGTGCCCCATACAGTGATGTAACTTGTGGCACAAGTCCATTCTCAGCCTCTTAAACTGACAGATAAAACACGTGATGCATTTTAGTAAGGATGGTCTATTTTGTAAAATGTTCCAATTGGAGTATTAAAAATGAAAGCAATAAAAATTAGACTGACAGAGTTTGCAAAGAAATTCTGTGGGGAATGCCGAGAACAGAAATAGGAAGAAACCAACCAAGTAAACGGATACTCACAAGAGGAGCCCGTGGGGGAAATTTTAATGTGTTTTCTTTCTATCTGCTCTAATCCCATCCATCACACAAGACTGACACTTCATACTTCCCAGCATGTTCTGAAACTGCCATTCAAGTCTGAGTCACTTAGAACAGACACACACTGGGGAGAGTGGTCAGTGCACCATATAATCTCTTCATTCTGCGATCCAGCTGTTGGTACTCTCTTTTCAAACCCAAAGAGAAGCAGAAGCAGACGAATTTGCTGAAACTCGAAGTTTAGGACATGCCAGGCGAGGCTGCTGGGACTTAGGGGGCTGGCACCCAAAGGAGAACTAACTACTGACTCTAAAGAAGGAACTGCAGTGAGTTTGAGGCCCACATGTCTATACCATGCTTTACAAACAAATATTGTCTGACAGAGGAGATAGCTCAGTCAGTAAAGGGCAATCATGAGACTCGGGGTGAATTCCTAGAATGCACTTAAGAGAAGCCAGGTGTGGTAGCATGCCCTTGAAATCCCAGCACTGGAGAAGCAGAAACAGGTAGATGGCTAAGGTTCCATGAACAGCCAGCCTAGCCTGGCGAGTGAGAGGCCCTGTCTCAAAAACTGGTGAGTATCTTCTGGGGAATGATATCTGAGGTTCAATTCTGGCCTAAACATGGATGTACATGCATGCATACACACACACACACACACACACACACACACATATGTATGTATGTATATGCTCACACACACATTTAGGACCATGATTCACCTTACATGAAAGCCTTCTTTATATGTTTAACTGAGCAGTTCTAAGCTTGAGGTAGTTCTTTCTTCCTTTGACAATGTCTGGAGACAACCTGATGCTCCTGATGTCTAGAAAGTTCTGGAATTCTACAAATCATTCTGCAGTGCATAGTGGGAAATTCTACCCACAACTCAACCAGCTTGACATGTTAATAAGTGTGACATTAAGAAGCCTGGTGTGAGCACATGGATGAGGTTTCACATGAACTGAACACCAACTGATGAAGGGCTAAGAGGAAACTAAATAGAATCTACAGCATCCTAGCTGCCCATTGAAGACCTGTTTATCTTTGTGTACAGCGTGCACTCAGGTACTTTGACTCATGTGTGGAGGTTGGAGGACAGCCTCAGATGTTGGTCCTCACTTCCTACTTTTCTGTAAGGTCTCTCACTTCACTGCTGCCTACGCCAGGCTAGCCCATCCCTGAACCTCAGGGATTCTCTTGTCTCCACTTCTTTTACTTCGCTGCTGCCTACAGCAGGCTAGCTCATCTCTGAATCTCAAGGATTCTCATGTCTCCACTTCCTATCTTCCTGTAGGATTACATACTCACCCTACAGCATCCAGTCCATGTGGGTTGTGGGGATCCAAACTTAGGACCTCACTCATGCACTGCAGGCACTTTGCCTCAGATGTGAGCTTTTAAAAAATGCAAGGAGTTCCTGAGTTTTCTGGCATTAAAGGCAGGAAAGGCAAGCATGCTTCCTAAACCCAGGAAAATGAGAGTGTAGGGTCACTAATGGGGTATCAGTTTGCCTAAAGAAAGGCCATTTCAGGGGGATTTGCAGTCAGCAGTTATACAGTAAATCTCATTTCACTTGCAATAAAAATAACATGGACATATCAATAACCCCAGGGTGGAATGTTTTTACCATAAAGAAAACATACAAAATCCTATTTGTACACCAAAATAAACAGTAAGAGCTTGTGTTTCATGTCCACAGGCAATACTGTTAGAGTTGGAACCATGAATACGATCCTCAGGGGAATACAACAGGATGCGATTAATAAGTTCTCAGTCATTTTTACTGTAATACCAACATAGCTTTTCCATTCATTTCTTTCTTAGAGTAATAAGATAGGCTTCCGTATCACTTAATATCAAATGCCTAAAACAGCTGGCAAAGAATGTCACAGGAGACATTCCCTTTCTCACCTCCCACAAGAAAATATCTCGCTCCAATAAAATCCTCTGAAAGGCTTTATGCCCCATACCGTGGGGGAGAAGGCATGGGAAAGATGTGCTTTGGAATGTGGAAAGCTTATTTCCCATCTGCCCCACTCATATCTGAAAGTGATGAGATTTCATAGTGGACTGCTAGGAGAAAAAAAAAAAAAACAACACTGGGTGACAGTCATAATGAATTCTAGTAGAGGCCAGCTGTGTGAATAGAGAAGAATGGACATTTTTATTTTGCTAAAGCTGATCTAAGGTAAAAATGAAATTATTCAGATTTTCCTTTACAGTCACGACTTTGACACTAACTTCCAACTCTTATGTAAAAGTGACATTGAACTAATCTGAATTGGTAACTTGGATGGATTCAGACAGATGGAATTGGCATTTCCCTTTGACTAAATGCCAACTGCTAGTCTTACTCTGGTAGAGCTATGTTGATTAACATACAAACTACACAAAGTCTTGATTCTAGTTTCACAATGCAGTATTAACGTGGCAGTTACAGAACTCTACTCATTTGATTATTTTATTATTTGGTAATACAGCTAAGATTGTATTTACCCCTCAACACTTATGTTCCAACTCTTCCTAACACCCTTGCAACCTCATGTCTTCTTTTTGATACTATTCATTATTTTTATATGTACAACTTACTGAGAAGTACTAGGCTTGCGCAGAAAGTGTTTTACCCTAGAAGTCATCTCCTGGCCCCTGAATTCCATTCTCACCTCAAGACATGAGAAACACATGGACAGTTTGTCTTCCTACTTAGGAAATAGGACAATACTTGATAATAATACTGAAGAAGCAGCAGCCAGAAATACAAATGACAGAGCCCACAGCTGGCCATGAACTTGGAGGCAGAATATAAAGACTTGAGTTTCAGAAGAATAAAAAATGGATGAGACCCAGCAAAAGGAAGGGACATTGTGAAAACACCAAACTCTGAGAGAAAAGAGTATGTGAAAGAGGCGGGGTTCAGTGAAGGTTCTGGGCTGATGGCAAGGTTCTAATCTGCTTCTATCAGTCCAATAGAGAGCAGCAGGAAAGAAAACCTGGGACATGGCTTTTCAGCATGCTATCAGTTCTCAGTGGGGGACCCACATGGAACTGCTAGATGGACAGTTCCTTCAGATAGTCTGTTCCTGTTTCCCTCTTCCATTTATGTATCAAGCTTCCTAGAACAAACTCTTACGTTTTTATCACTAGGATAGTTTAATGTTCATTTTATGTGTGTGTATGTATATGTTGTGAGTGCTGATGCACACATGTATGCAGGTTGGCTTGCTTGAGTATGTACATGTGAAGGTCAGAGGCTAATGTCAAGTGTCATTTCTCAGGACACTATCCACTGTATTTTTTATAGTAGAGTCTCTCACTGGTCTGGAGGCAGCCATGCAAACGTGGCTGGCCACTGAGCCCCAGAGATCTGTCTGTCTTCTATTTCCCCGGCACCAAGGTTACAGTTACATTTTACTGTGCCCAGCTTTTCCTTAATATTGGTTTTGGTACTTGAACTAAGGTCCTTATGCTAATATGGCCAGAATTTTACTGAGTTCTCTCCCTAGGCCTAGGCTATCTTAATCTCTTTTCCATGATTTATCCCACTTACTAGATCTCCCTGCTTCAAGGACTTCTTCATTATTTATGTCATACCATAATGAAAAGGCAAATTTTAAATTTTCAAATTCGCTCCAGCATAACTTTCTGCACCTGCAGAGTTCCTCCATGAGAAACGTCTATGCTTTCAAAATGGTTGGTAGCCACCTCTGCAGACCGCTCTCCTCAGGGAGCCCATGTTCTCAGAAAGTATCTCCCTGATGCCTGCTATTAATGAGCTAAGTCTCTGCCTGCCTTCCTTCCTTCCTTCCTTCCTTCCTTCCTTCCTTCCTTCCTTCCT
>CABHPP010132876.1:0-21763 GCA_902168425.1 Peromyscus attwateri | reverse complement strand
TTCCTTCCTTCCTTCCTTCCTTCCTTCCTTCCTTCCTTCCTTCCTTCTCCTCCTCTGCCCTCTCTTTGGTTTATCAAGACAGGGTTTTTCTGTGTAGCCCCAGCTGTCCTGGAACTCGCTCTGTAGACCAGGCTGGCCTTGAACTCACAGAGATCCACCTGCCTCTGCCTGCTGAGTACTGGGATTAAAGGCATGGCCACCATGTCTGGCAGCGCTGTCCTTTCTGTCCCAGATGGAATTGAGGAGATGTCACACTCTCCTAAATGTGGTGTTTGATTCACATCTCCACCTCTGACAGACATAAAGATTTATTATTTGAAAACTAGGAACATTCACTCTCACTCAGATGACACAGCATTAGTGTATGAAACAAACCACTTTTGCTGTCAGGTGTAAGCTCTGGGCTGGATTCTAGAATCAAAGCACTCTACAACAACTTTGTCAGCAATGGAGCAAGAGGGGAAATCAGAGAGGACATACTATTTTAAAATCAGTATTAGTGCCATCTTGGGATAACGACTCTGTCATCATGTGGATGCCACCTATAATTCTGAAGTTATACATTCAACAGTTTCTGAGTAAGCTGATACAACATCTAAATTTCACTCTTACATAGCCCAGCAATATATTTATTGATATAAAGAGCAACGATCACAACTGTGATTAAACTACTAATGTATAATTATTATAAAATAATTATGTTCTTTCTACTTCTAACAATATGAACTCCATAACCAAAAATCAGACAGGTCAAGGTCACTGTCCTCACTCTAATCCTGGGATGAAAACAGACAAATTGCAATGCCCAGGGCCAATGGCAAGTCAGCCAAAGTCAGTCAACGAGAGCGATACATTAGCCCCAGTGTCCATCTTCAAAGACATGATGGCTCATACTTGTCATCACTGCGGCAGAATAATTTTAAGTTTGAAGCCAGCCTAAACTATACAGCAAGAGCTTGTCCCAAAACAAACAAACAAGCAAAGCCATACCAGGGCTGGCAAGCTGGCTCAGCAGGTGAAGGCGCTTGTTGCCAAGTCTGAGGACCTGAGTTTGATCCTGGGGACCCACATGGTAGAAGGAGAGAATTAACTCGCACAAATTGTCCCCTGGCCTCCATACTTGTATATAATACAACCAAATTACAGAACAGTTTTAGAGAGGCTACACCACGTGGTTTAACTGTCTTGGATTTGTGAGGTAGGATTTGAAGCTAAGTAAGAGGCTATACATGTCTAGACACAGATTAAAATGAAGAGAGAAGATACAATGACCTGAACCAGTGTGACCATGTCCCTAACTCCATCACAGAAATGAACCTGGCCAAACACCAGGCATTACTTAAGATTGACCTCCATGGAGAGAGCTGTGCAACACAGGTCCTGGAGACCCAGGGGACTCTCCCAGACCTATGCTACTGATGCTCCCTCCATTCCTGGGTCTTCCTCTCACATCAGTTTTGAGGTTCAAGAGGACTGGAAGAGATGAGCTAAAAGAAGGGCTTAGAACTGTAGAAACAGCCATTAGAAGCACTTGTGAGAAGAAAGAGCCAATGGCAGGAAAAGTTTGGCTAACAAACCATACACAAAAGGAAACCATAGCTGGTCATTTTTCTTTGGTAGACATTCAGAGCCCAGAGACTGCTTAGAAAAAATAAAAAACAGAGAAAATGGGGTCCACTTACCCATTCTGTATGGCAGCTGTGGGATCATAGGTCAGAGCCATGCCAGCCTGCATAGAAGGGTGAAGAATAGAAAAAAGATATCTCAACATTTTTATTATAGTTCCAAAACATTCAGGTTTTTTTTTTTTTTTTTGAAATTTCTAGGGCATGTGGCTAATGAAGAGGCAGTCTTATTCTGTTTTTGAGTATAAGGCTATCTTCAAAAACCAAAAATGTGACACTTGTGTAATTGGTAGTAGTTTCAGAAAGGCAAATAAACTTCACTGTGGTCACTCTACAGCCTTCTCTGTCCCTTCCTCCGCCACCAACTTTGATCCTCATGACAACTCTCTGAAGTAGGCAGAAGCAATCTTTGCTCTGTTCCATCCATGAAGACACTGAAGCTTGTTGAGGTCAGTGGCTCACTCAAGGTCACAAACATATTGTTAGCATTGGGCTAAGGGCTACCAAGGCCTCTTTCTCTCGATACCCTTGGCTGCTATAAAAGCAAAGGAAGGCACTACCCTGTGATTGTGAATCTGTATTCTGTCTTCCACAAGCGAAGTTTACCAAGAACCCTAAGCTATCAGGAGGCACATGGGGACATCCTGTATGACTGACACCCAAATCTCCCCACTTACCCTGCTACATGGAAATCACGGACAACATGACTATGGACTATTTCCCAATTAGATGGTATAGCACCCTACCTGATACCTGTAAGAGGAGACCCTCCCATCTGACTTAGAACCCTGTCATGCAGCTGTCTATCTATGTCATTAGTAACTCTCCCAGTAAGTCCCTTAGTCAAAAAGACAGTCTATCTCAGTGTCTCTCTTGAACCCTGAAATCTGAGACCTTATACCCACACCTTCTGATATGGGATCCTTGCAGCTCTTCTGTTTTGAGATTGGCTTGGGGCTCTAGTGAAGTCTGGGTACCATCTCTCCCGAGGTGGGAGAGCCTTCTCTGTGCTATGTAGACAGACAACCTTGGGTGTCCCAGGACCCTCTGTGTAGTTAGCACTTGTAAACGGAAACAAAATGTAGAAAGGAATTTAAAATAGTTCAGGTTATCTTTAGGGTGATATTTTTGCTAGTATTTTAAAATTACTGAGCCCTATCAGTATGAATTTTCTTTCTTTGATAACCTGCCATAATTAAAAAAATTGTAACCACTGGGGAAACTGGGTATATATAGGAACTTCTGCAAAGTTTTTATAACTTCACATGAATCCATAATTACTTTAAAATAAAGAGATAGGAAATATAAGCGAATGAGCTTCCAGGATGTCTCAAGGTAGAAGAAGAAAAGCATTTGAAAAAAATTAAAGAAACAAAAGAGCCTTTGTGTTTTGAATTTTTTCTTTTTCCACATGGTTTAAGCCAGTTTCCCGGTCAGATTCTTTGGATTTTTAACACAGAACTGAAAGGAACTGTACCATGCTACGTGGGCTCTGATATATAGTGCAGTCTGTGCCTTTAAGCTTGCATTTCTCATAAAATTCCACAAATGATAATTTTCATGTTGTTATTTAGATGGGAGTAAGGAACTAAAGCATGACATCACAGATGATCAGAAGTGGCATGATGGGAGAGAATCCATAATCTGGATTACATGACGTGTGTAAAACAGTTGAGATGTCTGTTACAAGTCAGCAGAGGTGCCCAGGATATCTCCACAGAGGATGTTTACCAAGCATCCTAAGCTATGGTGTGTATGTGTGTGTGTGTGTGTGTGTGTGTGTGTGTGTGTGTGTGTGTGTCCCCTGTATGACAGACATACACTAAAGCAGTAATTCAAGGGACAATTTCCCTTGCCCTGCTACACAGGAGTCAGAATACATCTGGACAGTGAACTGCTGGGGGAGGAGTGCCTTGGGTGAGGGAGGTGGGGCAGAATTTAGTGAAATTGCCACCACCTACTTCAGGATTTTGCCTAGGGTTGTCCTGCCTGTGAGAACCTCAGCTGGAAGAGACAGTCTCAGGTCACGTGCATTTGGAACAGGGTGGGTAGCAGAGGAAGGCAAGCAAGCGATTTTGTTTTTAACTGAAGTGTTGGCTGAGTGTCACAGTCCAGAGCTAGCACTTGTCTGCACCTGGGGTTCACCTTGAGCGTGACAGATTGCTGAGTTATGATGTGAATACGCTCTTGATGTCGACTTTGCATTCAATTTACCTTTGTCTCTTCCCACAAAGATGGGGAAGAAATTGATTTTGCTGCTCTGTCTAGCCCCTTTAGACAAAGCCAGAGGCATGAAATCACCATTGTGTAATTACCAAATATGATGGCATGTTGACAAACTCCAGAGTCACAGGGAAAAAATAACAAAATATCTTGGAACAAAATGAAACCGTCACACCCGATGTTTTAAAAAGTGATGTTTAATCTTGCTGTCTACTTTCAAAAAGGGCTTGTTATGTTCACAAGAGTTGTCTATGTTTCCAGTTCACATTATTTGTATATTAGTGGCATAAATAATTTATTTTAAACAAAATTGGGCACTTCTATCTCTTTTTAACACCAGCTAAGCATTGCTTTAGTATTTCAGCCATAATAGGACACTTCCAGGCCTCCTAGGTACAAAAATACATGAGTGATAAATATTTTAGAAAAAAAACCTCTTTATTAGATAGAGTATTATTGTTGTTTTAGAGAGTTTTGCTAGAGCTTTGCTATGATGTTCAGGCTGCCCCAGAACTTGTGATCCCCCTGCCTCACGCATACATCATCAGGCCAGAAGTGACAGTAACTTTATTTTTAATAAAACTGGAAGATTCACTGAAACAGGCCAGAAAACTGACTTAGGAGCTGGATATGGGCTATTCATAGCTAAGTGATTCAGTGGGTTTTATCAACAGGTGACAATTACAGACAGTGTACATAGCATCACATTAGGAGCAGGGATTTCTGTTTCAGAGTGAACCTCTGAACTGAAGCATTCATTCTTATCTGAGAAGAGAGACTCTGTGACTATCACAAAGCCAGTAAGATGGCTAGCAGACCTGTTTCCTTCTTTCCCAGGTTTATCATGCAGAAGCAATCTTGAGAATGTCTAGGCTGCTGTGACTAGATTTAAACTTAGGAAATGTGTCCTACACACACCACTTTAGAAAATCCTGTGTTGTGGATTAGATAAATACATTTTCAAGAACTTAGGAAGCAAATCAGAGACTACAAGGGAATTCTGAATTTGTATGATTTGTACCTCACTTAAGCGTAGGAGGGAATTCTGGATTTGTACCTCACTTAAAGGTAGGAGGGAATTCTGGATTTGCACCTCACTTAAAGGTAGGAGGGAATTCTGGATTTGCACCTCACTTAAATGTAGGTTTTCAAATGAAACCTGAGTGACTCCCTTTGGAGTCCTGATATTTGCAAAACTTCCTTTTGAGAAATCTGAGATGGACTCAGCTCAGCTGAATTTGTAAAGTCCTTGGCTGATAGTAGACATGGGGGAAACAAAGAGCTCAGTTGTAGAGACTTTTCAGTATAGTACAGAAGCCAGCAGCCTGCCTGAGCTGAGTTGTGGTTTCGGCTCTGGAGGACTGAGAGGAAGAGAGACCAGCAAGCCCTCCTCCGGTGGCGGACCTGCTGCTAAGCACCACCTGGACTGCTTCAAGAGGACTGTCAGGAATCGGGAGAAGGCACTATTGCAGATTTATCACTTTCAAAGTAGCAAAGGCAGCCAGAGAGCCAAGAGAAGGGAGTCCTTTATGACTGACAGAGAGGAGCTGTAAAGCTGTTGTTTTGGTGTGATGCCATTCCCAAATTTCTGCTTCTTGGCTCCTTCTAAAAACCTTCCTGCCAGAGGCTGTCTGCCTTATATAGCAACATGGAAGGACAAGATAAAGCAGATGCCCAGAGACCGCAGGTTGGAAAGCCGAGAATGCCCAAGCTTTTCCAGGAAGAGCTTGGTGGTTACATAAGAAACAGGAAAAAGGGTACTCTTTTTTCTTATACATATATATAATATCATAATTATATATCACACTATGTATTATATAATACATATTCATTTTATGTGCACAAAAGTTTTGCCTGTTCCATGGATATAAGTGTATCCTGTACATGCGGTGCACACAGAGGTCAAAAGACATCCTATCCCCTGGAACTGGAGTTACAGACAGTTGTGAGCCACCACCGTGCAGGTGGCTCAAACCCAGGTCCTCTGCAAGAGGAGCCAGTGCTCGTAGGGGCCAGGCCATCACTCCAGTTCCTGGTCTGTACTGCTTTAGGCTGTGATTTAAAATAACCCCATCTTCCCTTAGGCTGCTTTTTGGCAGGAATTTAGTCATAACAATGAGCGAAGTAGCCAACATGGGGAGTTTGTTTTTAACCTCAAACTAAATGTCTGAATTTCACAGATTCTAAGACACAGTTTTATTTTTCTCATGACTTAATATCTGTGAAATTAGGATTCCCTAATAATTGCTGGCATTTCATAGTTTGTCAAGTTACTTCTCTATCTTTTTAGTGGTATTTAAAATAATACAATGGTTCATCTTTAACCAATGGTGTTTTGCAGTCAATGATATAGCAAACGTACTGTCAAAACTACTGTGACACCGTATCCGAGCATGGAAAATACAGAATTTAGAGGCTGTGATGGGTGAGCCTGAGCTGCTCACCAAGCAAAGTTGTCTGGGAAGCTGATCCAGATCCTTCTAGGTTTAGTTTGATAGTGCCTGGAGCTGGGAAGCTACAGCTGCTAAGCCATTAATGGGAGTGATCACAAAACCTCTGACAAGCTAGGGTTGTCACGACATGCCAGCGATTCCAAAAATATCGTAGTTGACTGATGTTGCACTTAGCTGTCTTGGCCTCCTTGTTAGATTTGGTAAGGGGACATGTAGATCAGCCCTGAGCATTTCTTACTGGCGATACTTATTGTAATATTCCTTGTCTCAAGTCACTGCTAGGCTGGACATACCTAACCCTTCACCAAGAACATAGTATTTTCCCCACTTTTTTCCTTGACAATATAGGCTAGGCAGAGGACTGGACATAGCAATTATATATGATGCAAAATTACCATATCATGGGGACTTAAAATTCTTAATTGCTATCTTCAGTCATCACACATGAACATTGGACTGAGAGCTTCAGGAAAGGGTATTTGGTTAAATAAAAACATTTTAGTGCCAAGAAGCCAAGCTATTGAGGCTTTTAAAATGAGAAGGGCTGCCTCTTCAGCCTGCTCCCTGAGTCTCAGATGCAGCATATGCAATAGATAAAGCCGCATCTGGGGGGGCAGCTAGCAGACCTGACTCACCAAAGCAGGCGTGTGAGCTCACAGCTAGCTGCTGCTTCCCAGGTCACACAGGCAAAGACTTGCCTTCAGTTCAAGGTTTAGAGGACTCCTGGCAGGACCTGGCAGGATCGGGAGACAGAGCTTAATTCTTTTCTACTTGAGCAGCACGTGCCAAACACTTTGTGATATACACGAAGCAGTTAATGGTAAACAATGTCTCTACATCTGTAAAAATGGTCTGAGATATCCCAAGTCTAGTTAATATTCCTAAGTTTTCCAGGAAATTCTTTCACATGTGATTTCATTGGAATCATGATCCAGTTTCTCCTGAAAGTATGTTTGTTTCTAGTGGTTCACGAGGACAGTACTTCAGTACTTCAGGGAAGCCTCTTTGCTGAAAGATTTACTTTCAGTTTTTTTTTTAAAAAAAAAAACGAGACAGGGTTTCTCTGTGTAGCTTTGCGCCTTTCCTGGAGCTCACTTGGTAGCCCAGGCTGGCCTCGAACTCACAGAGATCCGCCTGCCTCTGCCTCCCGAGTGCTGGGATTAAAGGCGTGCGCCACCAACGCCCGGCGAAAGATTTTTTTTTAAGATTCAGGGCTATCGAAGTAAATTACAGACCATCTGGTTAATAACAGAAATAGTGTCTTCCTGGGCTCATGGTCAGATTCTTCTCACGTTTGGTGAGAAGGATGGAGACAAGAGGCTGAGCAACTTCAGGGCCACAGCACACGTAGCTGACGGCAGGGAGATACTCGGTGTTGAGCTGTGTTTTGTGTTCTTCGCTGCTGCTGCTGCTGCTGCTGCTGATGTCTCAAAGCAGAAACCACAGGGTCACACTGGTAGTCATTAGGGATAGTCAAACGTGTTCAAAACCCCCAGAAAAACATCCTGTCCCCATGTATAAGCTGCTTTCTCTCCAGGTTTCATGTGGATTGTTGGTTCCATCTAGAACCATCTGTGTGCTGTTGAAAATCAGTACTTTCCATATCAGTGTATCTTGAATTATTTCCCAATGGGGTGAATCAGTAGCTTTCTCCTCATATGGAGATGAGAGTGTTGTAAATAGAAGAAATAATTCATTATTAAAGAATTTTCCAAGGTGTGTTAATAATGACATTGGATCACATGTTTGGTAGTCTTTAATTTTGAGCAAACTGGTCACTCTGAGACTCAAGACATTAGTAGAGCAGAATTCAAACAGTGTTCATGCTCCTTAGGAAGTCTTGAACTTGTTGGGTAAGAAGTGCAAATGTACCATCCTCGTTAACCCCATGATGACTGATAATTAACTGTGAAATAGTTTTCAAATAAGGGCAATGCTGACACATTGTATCATAATTGGGTGTATATGGCAGCATTATGTTCTAAGTTAATGGGAGGGGCAAAACCTTAAACAACATGCTAGTTTATGCTCAACAGCAAAGTTACAAAACAGGATCAAGTGGATTCTTGTTACTCACCAGTTATGTGTCTTAAATCACTACAAACATGGAGCAAGCTTGCAAAGACTGAATGAGTGCCCCTAAGAGCAAAAATGCAGGGTCGGGTTCTTCTAGTGTCTGGTCAAGAGATTTTCATTTATAGTAGTATTTGTACACTTGCTTTATGTTCTAGCTAATGACAGTTTTGTTGTTGTTATTCTTAGGGATTTTTTTTATTCATGTGTATGTGTGTATGTCTATGTGTGAGTGAGTATGTGCACATGAATACAGGTGCCTATGGAGGCCAGAAGAGGGTGTCAGATGAGCTGGAGTTACAGGAAGTTGTGAGCCACCTGACATGATTGCTCCGAACCACTCTCTGCTCCTCTGCAAGAATAGCAAGCACTCTAAACTGCTGAGCCATCTCTCGAGCCCCAAGGTAGCGTTATTGTTGTTGTTATTTATTTTATTTTTTTTTTTGAGATAGGCTTTTGCTTAGTTCAGATTGGTCTTGAACTTGCGATATAGCCAAAGATGACCTTGAACTTCTGATTTTACTGCTTCTGTCCCTCCAGTGGGTCCTGAGAGTGTAAAATCATGTCACCAGGCTTGGAGGAAAGCACTTTTGTCTGCTGAGCCATCTCACCCAACCCAGAAGGACTTTGGATATTAATTTTACCTTCTCATTATATGCAGAATAAGTCAGTTAATAATCCATCTCCTTTTTCTTCTAAAATATGAGTTATACAATTTGTCATTTTTCAACAGTCCTCAGTCTTTTTCATGGTTTGTAGCAATGGTATATTTTTATTTTTTTTCAACTTTTCCCTCTGAGTCCTCTTCCCCTCTGACAGCCTGTGACTTTAATGATTATACGACCTTCAAAGGAAAAGAATCGGCCAAAAACCTTACCAACATCTAATATTTCAGTGTTAAGTAATGCTTTATGATTTGGAGTGCAATCTTATTAAAATCTTAGTGTAATGTGGGACAAATATAAAATACATTAATTTCTAGTTTTTAATATACTCCATATCATAAGTAAAAAGTTTATAACACCATTATATTGGCAGCAGATTTTATTTCTATCATTTTAAAAAGTAAACATTATTTTTACAAGTATTTAGAGTGTGTGTGTGTGTGTGTGTGTGTGTGTGTGTGTGTGTGTACACACAGCAGAGCTGGCTCTCAGCAGACCTGGGCTATGTGATGGTATCACAAAGCTAAAACACAGCCATCATCTGTGATACTGCAGCTAGCCAGGCATCCCTGGTCATCTGGTCTCCTGTGCTGCCTCTAGTAATGAACATGCACCACTAGCTATCACAATCCTGTGAGAGAGAAGCATGGTGCTGATGGACTCAGGAAGCATGCCAGGAGCTGTGTCTCAGCTCAGAAGTCATGGAACTTATGACTTAAACTCTGGAACCTATCTCCTTCACTAAAAAGTGCCAGGAAAATTATGAACAAGAGGACCACAGAGGGTGATGCTCTTCAGTCTGTAACATTTGCAAGGGATTTATTACTCTACCTACCTCGGAGAAGGATGGAAATTTCACAGAATAGTTACACACAAAGCTCAGCAAACCCTGTTCCCCAGGGAGACTCAGCACTAGGGCCAGAGAGGTCTCTTCTGAACAGGACAACATGGAGCTTTCCAATTATGAAAAACACTTTGGTTGTAAATGAGTGTGAATCAATGTCTCCATGATACACTCCAACAAACAAATGGTTAATATTTAGGAACAGCTGTGAATAATGATCTGTGACTGCCACTCTGGTTATTTTTATTACTGTTTTGGTCTTTGTTTTCTTACTTTGGTCTCAGTTTTATAGATCTGAGCCTAATTACAGACAATCCTTTGATTCTTTTTTTTAATGTCACTCAATTTGTGTGTATTGTGTTCCATTTTTCTTTTGGAGACAGGGTCTCATGTATCCTGGGCTGACCTTGAGTTCATTGTATATACAAGACTAAATACTCTTGCTGCTCCTGCAGAGAACCCAGGTTTTCTTTCTAGCAATATATAAGACAGTTCACAATTACTCCAGATCCAAGGGATCCTACTCCTTCTCATAGCCTCTGTGCATGTATACACACACCACACACATATACACATGCACATAAACACACAGACCAAGTGCTCTTAAGTGCTGAGCTATCCAGAGACCAACTGTCAAGTGACTCCTGTTTTAACCTGTAGCTGATGGCAGAGCCCAGTGCTTCATACATTCTAGGCAAGTGCTCCCCAACTCATCTGCATCCCCAGCCCTATTTTACACTTTATTTTGAGACAAGGTCTCATTTTGAAGCTTTCCTTGGGCTCAGTGGCCATGTATTTGCAGCAGCTTTGATGATGAGGCTGTACCACAAGGCCTGGCCTTCTTTTAAAAGGACATTTTATGCAAAGATATCCTACTGAGAAAGTATGAAAACAAGCATGGAAGCCACCATTAGAGTGCTTTCTTGCTATGAGTATGCAAACTAACACAGTCATGTGCCTGCATTTTGCATCCACCCAGTGAAGTAGCTTCCACTGAGGGAATGAATAACAACAGAGGAAGACAGTGACAGAGATGGAGCTGAAATGGATCACCACGATGTCAGCTTTGCCTGTATTCACCTTTGTTCAAAACAGAAAACAAACACAAACCAGCCAAACTACAATGTGTAGCTCAAAGAAGAAGATGATTCATTGTAAATCCGAATATATGATGTAGCCTTGTGTAATTGGTATGGCTGCTGACCTTCATTGAAATCTAAAAGGATAGTTTTTCTCAATCATAACTGGATTTAGAGTGAGTGATGACTCAGTGTCTTGAGACTGGGTATTTGGAATTAAGTTCATCAAAATTGTCCTGGCCTTATATTCTAAAATAGTATGCAGATCACTACACAGCCTGTGCAGATCTTCCTCCACTTATTGGCAAGGAAGAGAAATCTTGTTAAAACTAGCTTTAAATAAACAGAGTCACAGAATTGGAGCACAGAGGACATTCTCAGCATCACCAAAGACAAACAACATAATACAGGGTTCTGGGTCATAACAAACTACTTTGCTTAAAGCTGACAATGATAAAATGAAAACCCTAAGCTTTGTGTGTGAATGTGTGTGTGTGTGTGTGAATGAAGCTAAGGTATGAATTCATATATATTCATTGTATTCACAGGCCTATATCTTGGGCTAGTAAAAATGCATTGAACTTAAATATCTTCAAGTAAGGATGCCTGAAAGTGATATTATTAGCTATCTACCTAAAAGATAAAAGCCCACAATACATGCAAGTCTATGTATAAATATACATATGTAATTTAAATGCAATTTTCTTGTCTGGGCTGACAATGCTCCCTCTAAGAATCTTAGACCACCTAATGAAAACTCCGATACCAGGCATGAGAAGCCTTTTTTTTTTTTTTTTTTGAGTTGTTAGGCAGGGCTGTCCAAGCAACTCCTAAACATTACAGGGCATTGCTATTGCCTTTAGTTGCCCCCCAGATGTGAAAGGTAAATCCCTATTGCTGAAGACAGCATGCACTTCAGATATACCCTGAGCTGAAACTGACTTGCAAGCCTCCTTCCTGAGGACTAGCTCTCGTGGTACTAGAAGGTGCCTTGCAGGCTTCCAAAGGAAAGGGCAACCCACAGTCCTCTTCAGCTACGATTCCTATAACCACGACAAAGACCAGCTGGGCATGATAACCCTCAGTGTGCAGTGGTAGCACAGTAACCACTAGCTCTCTAATTGGACTTGAGATCTGCTCAACAAGAAGGAAACTATGGCAGGTGCTGGAGACCTAGCCAACTACCAGAACTAGAGAAGTCATTGATCTTGGAGAAGAACTTAAAACCGCCACTTTATCAAACCAGTAAAATCCCTAACTACATTCTGAATAATTGTTCTTGTATTCATAGATAAGTATAGTCCTCACCTCTCATCAAGGAAACCTCTCAGTGCAAAGACAGAGACCAATACAGACAACCACAACCAATCAAAATACAGAATTGTGGAGCCCAGTCCCATCAGACACATCTACAGAGCAGCAACTCATGCAACTCCTGAACTCATGCTCAGGAGTGCCAGTGGGAGAAGCAGGGTGGAAGGACTGTAAGAGCCAGAGGACTGGGGACTTTGCTCTGAGATTGTGTCACCTAGGAATGTCAGCAGCTACACCCATAAAGTCTTGCCAACATGACTGCCTAAATAGGAGCTCAACAAGGACAACAATAGACATGGTAATGTGGACAGGAATGGGCGTGAGGGTCAGGGGGCAGTGTCAAACCCCATGCAAATATCACAGGCAACTAAGGAATGCTCAGAGCGGGAGAAGAAGTCTTCCCAAGAACACAGTGATTAGTTACCCAGTACCAAACGGTCTGGGCGGCTCTGTAAACACACACACACCAGTAACATACAGACTGAGCAGGTTATAGTTAGGGATGTATATGTATATAGATATACATACATGCATGTAAGAACAATTAATGAAAAAGATAGCATGGATTTGAACGGGATCCAGGAGAGGAATATGGGAGAGTTTGGAGGGAAGAATAGGAAGAGGGAAATGATGTAATTATATTATAATCTCAAAAATAGTAGGAAAAAAAACAATCTAACAGCAACTTTTACTGAAGACTTATTCTTTAAGTGGGAATAGTTTAGGATTCCAAACTTTAATATTACTACATTGAATCTCCTCAAATTTAATTTGATTTTCTATTCAATATAATGTAATTATTCCTGGAGTCTGAGAGTTGATTATTAATAATATTAATTCTATCAGCTCACTTTTGTATCCAAACTGTGAAGATCATTGTTCTAAGTATTTCCATAATAAGGAAAAGTTTCTTCAGAGCATCAACTACAGGGAAAATATCGTCTTTCTTTGTTGATTGCTTTTAAATTGACTCTGTCAGAGAATTATGAAGATGATAAAGACAAGAAATGTCTCTTTATTGGTTTTCTTTTGTAATAAAATCTTGACTTTTTTTCCACTAAACATCTGAGCACATGCTTCAATTCCTGCTTATTAGTTATCGTACCTCTTATTTGTGTCTATGACCAAAATGTGATCTTTTTGGAAGTAAATTCCAATAGGATCATTACCAAGGGTATCTGCTGATTCCATTAACCTCAAACTTAGGAATATCTTATAAAATATTAGTATTTTGAGTCAGTAAGAAGTAATATTAATAATAGTGAAATGTTTTCTGGACTATTTAGTGACAGAGTCAAGTGTAAATATCTAGTGAGAGGGTATCATATTCTTCAATTAAATAAGCACTTATTTATATTTAAATATAAATATAAAAACCCAAAAGCCATTCATAATAATAAAACATAAAGAAATTTTAAAATCTGAGTGTCTCTCACAGAGTAGTGGAAACTTACCCATCTTTTTATTTGGTCCAATCATCTTTACAAAGTAGCTGACTCCGAGCTATAAGTATATGTATTTCACAAGTCTGTGTGTGCGTGCCCATGTGAGGTGGCGGTGTTGGTAGTTAATATTTCAGTGTGTAATTATCTTCACTGAAGTACTAGGTTGCCATCAAGCAGATTTTGATCTTGTCATCTATTTCTTTTCTTTTTAACCAGCCATTCTTGCTAGTTGGGATAGAGTCCAGTTTCTAACTTGGCCACGGTAGTCACTAGAAGTGAATTCTTTGGGAACACAGGAGTAAGCAGTAGGATGTGCCCTCACGTTCCTGACATCTTTTTGAACTAGTTTGAAGCATTCCTGATTCCAGACCATCTGGAGGCACACCATGGAGATTAAGATGAGCAGTGTTCCCTTTGCAGTAAGCCATGAGAATATGGCCTCCACTCTGGCAATGCATGTCCCAGGGATGGTGACATTCATAGCAGTGCTAGCAGGACAGTACCCTTTAGTTGATAATGACATAAAAAAACATTTTGGCACGGGCTGGAGAGATGGCTCAGAGCTTAAGAGCACTGACTGCTCTTCCAGAGGTTCTGAGTTCAATTCCCAACAACCACATGGTGGCTCATAACCATCTATAATTATATCTGGTGCCCTCTTCAAGTGCGTAGGCAAACATGCAGGCAGAACACTATATGTAATAAATAAATACATCTTTAAAAAATTGGATTAAAAAACATTTTGGCACAAATGTATTATAAACACTGGCCCATGGAAACATAAACCCCAGAGGGGGGTCCTGGGTAACTCCTACTATGAGTACTAATACCCAGTTCTCTCTCGGTTGTGGGAGGTTATAGAGGAAGCTCTAGGGCTGACCATGAAGTGATTTTCACCAATAGGGAAGCAGCTGTGACCATTTACCAAGAAATATGATTCATTTCAATTATTTAAGGGGCTCCATAGTCCTTCTCGACTGTAGGAGTTTGGATGTCAGCCCAGGGCCAGTAGTAAGCTTGTCCAAGACAGTGGTTCCTGTGGGTTCTGTATATCCTTTTAGAACTTCAGAATGTCCTTTAGATGAATCAGATTTTCTCCATATATTTAAGAAAAAGTAGTGAGAGTGTTGTAGCAGATTGGATGTTGTAGCTGACTTCAACTGAGCTAAACATTAACAAGGTTTGTGAGAGCATAAAATGTACATGAAGTTGGGTAGGTAGGGAGGTGGGGATAATCTGGGAGGGGTTGAGGGAGATGAAAACATGCTCAAAATGTAATGTATGAAAAAAATTTAAATAAGAAAACTGAAATGACAAGAAGAAAGAACTGTAGATTAGTGAAGGGCCAAAGGGTCCCAGTCTCTTAACCATTTGGCATTCTAGGCATCTCTTGCAAGATCAGATAATAACTTAAAATGCCCCCTGTGGTTTTCATTTATGTAAAATCATGGCCACTAGCATACATTTACATTTGAAAGTCTTGATTATCCATGTCCACTTCTATGTGCAAAGTTCCCAGTCTTACAGTTTTATAAATAAATGCATTCCACCAGTGTGCGCTAATTAACTATCAAAATGTTGCCTCAAAGAAAAAGGCTTTAAATAATGAAGTTTTAATTAGCCTATCAATTTCTATGTTTAGCTTAACTCTAAAATGCTTGCAACATCAAGCAGAAAAAAATTTCTGCTTTATCAGTTTTTTCTGAACTTTCAAGTGTGGGGAGAAATGGGCATTTTCTTTCCTCTGTTGTCACCAGCCCTCTGGTTTTCCTAACTTCCGAAGGAAACTGGGGAACAGAAGTCAGCACAGAAAAAGAATCTCATTTGCAGGGTGGCCGAACTGCAGCAGGGCATGTCCAGTTTCCTCCCCGCTGTGCCTGCGGTCTACCTTGTAGTTTACAGAAAACCATGGAACAAAGACTAGAAAGTTATATAGATTTAGTTGGGGGCTGTAATGATCATTTCCAGTACTTAACTCAACTGGACTCAGGCTGTCGGCTACTGTTTCTATTCTCTGTTACAGACACAGGTTTATGAGTTTTGTTGTTGTTATTACTTGTTTCCTTTTTCCGAGTCCATGCCTTAGAAAAATAGGATATGCATTCCATCTTTGTGTGTGTGTTGCACACGTATATGTATTTTCATTTGTGTGGGTACATATGTGTGCACACAGAGGCCAGAGGTGGATTTCTGGTTAATTCCTTGATAGCTTCCTTCTTTTATTTACCGAGGCAGGATCTCACACTGAGCTTGCAACTTCATGCTTCCATTACTCTGGCTAAGCCAGATCCCCCTTCACTTCCCCTCTCTGCACCACTGGGGTTATAGGTGACCACCACACCCATCCAGTTTATAGGTGTGTGCGAGGGATCTGAACTTTGGTCCTGATGCAGACACATGGCAAATACTTTATCCATTGAGCCATCTCTCTAGCTCTGGGCATTCTACCTTAGGTAGTCCCCATCTGTGGGTAGGTGACAGTCAGGGAAAGGGGTGGAGGGAGCACTCTATGTACAACATATACTGGCATGATGATGTCCATATATAACAGTGCTATGCACAATGAATATACATGATACATTTCTTAAATCTACAGTTACGAAAGAGAAAGATGGCTAGGTGTTATTGAATGCTGGATTTAAGTTCTCAAGGACTTAGAAGAGCTCCTCTTACTGCAGGTCCACTCCTTCAATGGGTACAGAATAGATGCCTTTGACTGTTGCCTTTGTGGTTCAAGCTTGGCCTACTACTCTAACTTTTCAAATTAGAAGCAATGTAGTTTGACAGCCAAAAGGAGGAGTCCTTGGGAGAGACATCTGTGTTTTAGAACGCCCCTTCCTCTGTCAGAAAAAAAGCATGGGATCACAATTACAATGTCCCTCTCCCATTTTTGTCCATTCCTTAATCCTGAGTGATTTAGAGTTATATTCTAGACTTTGTATGATAAATCCGGAAATATGCTTACACTAAAAGGAAATATTATAGAGTAGTAGAGGCCAACGTTAAAAGGTGTCCGGTTCAGGTCAGAAAATCATGAGCAAGAACCCTTCTGCTATACCCTTTTGTCTTCAGTTACTTCTGGAAGGGTGATCACATCTGACTCTGTTTTTGCTAGATTTGAGAAAGGATGTAGCTCAAGCTCATGACCCTCCTCATCAGCTTCTGAGGTACAACAATTACAGGTGGGTACCACCCTGAAGCAGCGCCACCTTAACAGTGATTGTGAGGTGTATCATTGTTTTATAGACTATGAAAAAAAAAACAACAAAAATAAATGTATAAAGGATCCCCTTAAAAATCTGTGATGCCACCTTTAATGTGATGGTCAATGGAGATGAAACCAACCCTAGTGCTTGACAGTGATGGCAACTTTACAGGATTCAGAATTACCTGGGCGACAAACCTCTGGGCACAACTGTAAGGGAGTGTCTTGACTGGGCTGAGGTGAGCAGACCTATCATCAAAGCGAGCTGAGCACCAGTATTCATCTCTCAGCTCTCTCTACGGCCAGACTGCAGACTTGCTGTGACCAGCTGCCACATGCTCCTGCTGCCTTCCCTCCCCACTATGATGGACTGTAGTCTTGAAATGTGACCAGACTGAGCCCTTCTTTGAAGTCTCTGCTGTCAAGCATTTTGTCACAGCCACATGGAAATGAACCGACACATCACCCATTAAATAAGGCTTGGAAGAAAGTCACATCTCTTAATCTTGAAACTGAATAAAGAGGAAAATAGCCAATATTCTTCCCTGATATTTCAACCCAGAATCTTCACTTTTTTGCTTTTTATATATGCAGTTAGTGTGATCATTGACCTGAAGCAGAGAAGGCATGTAGTATCACAGGTGACTAACAGATGTATGTGAACTTACTTTGAAAATGTTACTTTTTTATGAGGACAATCATTCTGGAAGTGCTAAATATGAAAAAGAAAACAATAAAAGCCTATGTCTTTAAGTCAGCAATATGTTATTAGAATTTATAGGTGTATGAGTTAACTTAAATGTTGTTTTACAGGGCTTATTGTGAACTGTGCTCTAGTAAATATAATGCAAGGAAGAATAGAAATAGGATTATAGAATACTAAACTAGGTGATCCACTATTGTTATTTTTATGTGGTGTGTGTGTGTGTGTGTGTGTGTGTGTGTGTGTGTGTGTGTGTTTGCAACTTTGTACATCTATGCCATGAATACCCACATGGATGTCTGAGGTTGACACTGGGAATCATCCCTAATTGTTCTTCCACCATATTCCTTGAGATAGGGTTGCTCAGTGATGCTCAGAGCTCATGGAGATGTCCAGTCTCCTTAGCCAGTTTTTTCTAAGGATCCCTAGTTGTATCTTCTGGGTCTAGGATTACAGGTGGGCCACCATGCCACCTGGCATTTTTTATGTGGAACTGAGCATCTGAACTCTGGTCCTCACACTAGGATGGCAAGAATGTAATTGATAAGCATCTTCCTAGTCCCCATCACTGTTTTGGGTGTGTCTAAGATAATAATCAAATTAATGTACTCACCCATGAAATCAACATAAGCATATCTCAAGAGCTGCCATGTATTTGCAACATGTCTATTCAATTTGGAATATATTTTTACTGGTCATAGATACATTTATTATGGTCTCCTAGTTTTCATAGTTTAATTGAAATAAAAGTCTATAGACCTTAGAACTCAAACACTAAAAACACATTCTAAGGGGCTTTGGGTCATAAGCTTGGCCCTACAGTGTCCTCACACTGTCCTATCTATAGGGTACTGTCCCAAAAAGTTCTACTTCTCTATAAAGTAGCACTTGATAGCTCTTTTTTTTTATATTTGTTCATTTAATTTCTGATGAACTGAAGTTTCTGGGGGGTGGGGAACCCATGCTTGACTAGGGAGAGATGGAATGTGGTAGGCCAAAGGTCAAGTTATCTTGGGTTTTCTTTAGCCCCCTCATTCAGGTAAAAATCTTTCTGGAATGTACAAACAGAGCCTCTAGATTCCACCGATTCAAAGCCTGAGTATGCCATGAGATAGCATCTCAGACACACAGCAAAGACTCCCTGCTTTGCTGTATCTTACCTACCTCATGTTCCCCACAATGTATTTTAAAAGTACCATCATTTGTATCTTCAAATGTTATGCTATAAGAGCCCTGAGAAGCTGTTGTTACACAGGAGCATGGACAGTGAGGGAATCAGAGTCAATGTCTCCAGGCCAAATTCACTTATATGTGACTCCAGAATTAACAATCTATTTCTTTCTGTGGTGAGAGCTATATCTGTTTGGTTTAGTTTGTTTTTGTTGTTTTTGTACTGATACCAAAATATGTGAGCTTCCTATAACTGCCCTTTGTGGCCTGAAGAAAGTATTATGGATTCTTTCCACAGGAAATGAAGTTTGTAATTAGAGCCCAGTTTTCTTATGTATATAGTTGGTACAAAGATATCCCTAATTAGCAAGCATTTTACCTAATCAAATTTTAAGGTCAAATGAGTCTTTTTAGACTATGGATGCTTTATATGGGCCAAATGTAATGATGCTGGGGCTGTGAGACTGCCTGCTGATGCATTAAACTCTGCCCGGGACACATCGGTCATCCTCCTGCTTCACCATCAAAACATCGTCTCAGCTTCCTTTCTAACATGGAGAAGATGAACACTCTTGCATTTTTCCATTGGTTCCCGATACTCAATGATTATTTTATTTTATTTACTTCTTACTGTAATGATATACATTATATAGTACTTGATGACAGATATGCAATTTAAGAGGTGTTTTCAGACTCTTCTGGAAACACTCAAAACAGCCGCAGAAAATGGAAAATGGATAAAGCATTTGCTGAGAAATCTCCCAGCTTTCTTTCTTTCTTGAAACAGCTCTCTTGATATTCACAGTATAGGATGGCACATGATTATGATGCCTCTTAAATGACAAATGGACAAATGAGGGGCTTGGAATAGAAGTACTAAACCCCCCTATTGAAATTATGGCTTTGGCACAAAATGTCATTTATTCAGTCATTCAAACATCTCTATCCCATTTCCTCAAGAATGAAAAAAAAAAAAAAAAAAACACTGCAAAAGCCCAGGACCCTTTTCACTGTCATTTTACAAAAATAAATAACCAAGAGGACTGATTCCAAGGACCAGCAGGTGTACAGCCACAGCTCGCTGTCGGTTAATATGAGGAGGAGAAATGGATGGCTAAAATGAAGTCCCTGGTCAAGGAGATGGCTCAGTGGCTAAGAGTGTTTGCTGTACAACCACAGGAGGCCTGAGTTTGAATCCTCAGCACTTGCCATGGCCCCATATGCCCATAATTCTCACACTGAGGGTTGGAAGTGTACGGAGACAAGAGGACTGCTAGGAACTGCAGGCTCCTGGGTCCGTGAGAGACTGTGTCTCAAGGGATAAGATGGAGAGTGACAGAGCAGGACACCTGATGCCTCCACAACTACACGTAAATCCTGTACACACGTGGGCATACATGATACCCATATCCTGAGCAGGGGCTTTATTATTGTTTTTTTTCATGGTGCCAGAAGTCTGCTTTGGCACCTTCCCAAGGAAGGGCTGCTGCCCAGTTTCTGAGCCGTTCTCAGAACTCACCTCTCCTTCTCTGGGCCATGGCCTCCCATTCTGGGTGTACTTGCTCTGATTCTGCCTCTTCTTTTGTCCTCCATCAGCAAATTTGCACAGTAAAGGCTCACTGGGGGCTGGAAAGAAAAGAAAGAAAACCACATCAGTAGACGTTCCACACAAATAAGTAATTATTCCAGTTGGGCTCAGAGTGGGCCTTTGTTATGAATGTGTTCAAAAGCAACATTTAGGTTCTGGCCCGCGTTCCTCTCAGCCTCACTGCCTGGTGTGCTAGCCATGGCTGGGCCTCTGAAAATCACTGGCAGACCTCAGGAGATTGTAATCTATACTCCTGGGAAATGCTTGAAGTAGAACGTCCTCTTGTCTCCAAGACGAGAGTCATCTAGTGTAGCGAGAAACACACGCATCCTCAGCACTGGGGTGTGATTATCTCCCCCTCAAGGTAGCTATTTTTCACTATGCAAACTACAGAATTTGATTTTGAGAAATTGTTAGAAATCAGAGCAGCAGGGTGGAGAAGGGATGGAACACAAAGTTACACTCAGATGTACTTCGTTAGGAGACAGGGCTTGTCAACCATGGTGATTCATGATTTGGGCTTCAAGGTGTGAGAACTCTCATACCAGAGAGAGCAGATAGGGGCAACATGACAGGGGGCCTGAAGGGAAAAGAAATGCTCCTGAATGAGGGAATATTCTGGCTTTTGAACGTTTCAGGGAATGGGTAGAATGGATTATACCACGTGATTTAATTTGGCATAGCCAACGTGCCAAGGAGCCAGGTACTGAGTAGGGCCATAAACCTTTCTTATAGCATCTAGCGTGAGGGGCTGAAAGGCCACAGCACAGCCTCTTCACTCTCTGTCCCAGATAGAGGGCTATAGGGTATGTGGTATGTGTGGCTTGATTTCTCTAGGCTACAGATCTTGTGGTTGATGAACTGGCATCTTCAGGTGGTAAAATAGAAAGGAGATTCTGGGAGCTGCTTGCCAAGGAGGTAGATATCTTGTTAAATAACAGCCAAATTAGCTCCGTTTTCTCACTAATCCTCCATAACGTCACAGATGCTAGAAATGGATCCTCCATGCAAGCTTTTCCCCTTCAGTTTCCCAGTAAAAGCCAAGGAGAAGCCAGGAAGTTAGGCTGTTGGAATGCCAAGCGAAAATTCTGATCAACTGTCACCAAGTGTGTCATGCTGCTCCCAGGAGGGGGTGGCTTTTGCCTCTTTCCTCCTCCTAGCTCTAAACTGGTAAGGACTCATCCCCTAAAAGAGTCCTCCCCAAGTCCTCCTCAGCTCAGAGAACTGATGTGGAGAAAGGACCCTGTTTGTCTGCAGAGAAAACACAGAGATTGCCCAGAAAAGCCCAGGAGCCAGGTCCAAATCCAAGAAGAACAGGAGGAGGTGGAAGGGTGCCTTAACCCTGCCCAGAGAAAGGCTTCCTGCCCCTGTCTTCC
>CABHPP010132875.1:22514-58708 GCA_902168425.1 Peromyscus attwateri | reverse complement strand
TGTGTTTAGGCCAGGCATGGTAGCTTACTCCTATAATCCCAACACTTAAGAAGGTTGAGGTAAGGGGCTGGAGAGATGGTTCAGCGGTTAAGAGCACTGGCTGCTCTTCCAGAGGACCTAAATTGGATTCCCAGCACTCACATGGCAGCATACAGTTGCCTGTAACTCCAGTTCCAGGGGATCTGACACCTTCACACCAGTGCACATAAAATAAAGTTTAAAGGGGTTGGGAATTTAGCTCAGTGGTAGAGCATTTGCCTTGCAAGCACAAGGCCCTGGGTTCGGTCCTCAGCTCCAGAAAAAAAAAAAAAGTTAAAAGAGGTTGAGGTAAGAGGATTGCCTCAAATTCAAGGCTAGCCTTGGCTACAGAGTGAGACCCTGTCTCCAAACAACACTCTGTTAACAAACCAGGGCTTGGATGTAGCTCCATCAGTAGAGGCTGCCTGGCATTCAGTCCTCAGAACTGTGGAACCAGGTGTGGTTCCCTAGAGCGGCAGAACTTATATAGAATGAATCTCTTTTTATTAGAATCACAGGCTGTAGTCCAGCTAATCCAACAATGGCTGCCTGTGAATGTAAAGTCTGAGAAACCAGAAATGGCTCAGTCCGCAAGACTGGATCCTCAGCTGGTCTCCAGCATAGTCTCTAGTGCCAGGACAGGAATGGACTTGCTTGAAAGAACTTCCTTCTTCCATGACCTTGTAAGGGCTTCCAGCAGAAGGTGTGGCCCAGATTAAAGGTATGTCTTCCTGCCTCAAAGGTCTCCACTGCAAGTGGATCCACCCACTTCAAACCAAGCAAAAATAATCTCATGGGTTTGCCCTCCATTTCTGAGTTGTAGTTCATTCCACATGTCAAGTTGACAACCAAGAATAGTTCTCACAGTGGTAGTCAGCTTTCTGAAGGTGCAGAAAGTCCAAGGTCATTCTCAGCTACATATTGAGTTCTGTCACAAACCAGTCCGGGCTTAGCCGTGGCTCTGCACTTGGCTCTTAATGTCTGCTTTATCCCCTAGGTGATGGAAGGGGATAATAGTGGCTGCCCCACCCCCACGCCCTGCCCCCTCAACTGGGAAGTTTGGAGTACACCTTTAATCCCAGCACCCAGGCAGAGGCAGACAAATCTCTGAGTTTAAGGCCAGCCTGGTCTACAAAGCAAGTTCCAGGACATCCAGGACTGTTACACAGATAAACCCTATCTCGAAAAACCAAAACCAACCAACCAACCAAAAAAAAAAAAGGCTGCCCGCCCCCCTTCCTGGGGATGGATGAGTGTAGGAACCCCAGATAACCAGAGTGGAGTCAACTCCATCCCATAGGGGGCGGGCGGCTTGTCATGTGTTGAGCGCCCTCTGGCGGCAGTGACCCAGCCTAGCGATACCAGTGACCTCCCGCGAAAGCCTGCCTGGCTGAGGGGTTTTCCTGGCTCAACTTCCGGGGGACAACTGGGGACTGCCCAGGTCCTCTAGTCTTTCCCACTAGTTCTCCCCGCACCTCCCGATTCTCTCCCAGGTCATGTGTTCCATTGGAGCCCCTACCTCTGCCACTGGAGCAGAGATTCCCCCAAGCTCTTGCTTGGTGTGTGTGTTGGGGGCAGGGGTCCCTAGAGCCTGGCATGGGACTCAACACAGGATGCAACAGGATGCTGGAGTCCCAGCAAAGAGAGTTGTCCCAGGGCGGGACGACGAGCAGCGTCCTAGGATTCTAAGCGAGTCGGCCCTTAAACCAGCTGCACTCCTCTTGTGCTGAGTCTAGAGCCCCTGGGGTGGAGAAGATCTGGGCTAAGTTCCCGAGGCAGGGTCTCCAAGCTGTCCTTGAGGCTGAGTGGCTCGTGCCGGGAGTGGCAGGGGTTCCGCGGGGTGTCACCGATCCAGCGCCCCCTCCACCCCCCGGGCGCGACTGCACAATGGCAGGAAGCGGGGCTCCGCGCTTTGTCCTAAGCACAGTGCAGACCGCCGCTTCCTCCAGCCACCATGGGGACAGGACCCGGCGTCTCCGGGCGCCGAGCGGCAGCCAGGCCCGGCTCCGAGCTGCCCTCCCCGGACTCCCGGTCCCCCTGGGTCGGGGGTCACGCCCGCAGCAGCGAGAACCAGGTAGGGGGGCGTGGGTGGGTCAAAGCCCAGTGGAGACGCTTAACTGGGTCCTCCCTGTCCCCCACTCCAGAGGGCCAGGGTGGCTGAACCCCTGTCTGAACTGCACACAGCTGGGAGTGGAGGTGAAGCTTGGGGGGGGTCCCCACCTTGGAGTTAAGAAGCTGGTGGGCAGAGATGCCCCTCAACCCCTGGGCCTTTTGTGTTTGCTGCCTCCGGACACACCTGTGGGGCCCAAGTCGCCCCTCCCCCCTTCCTTCCTCTGTCCCACACCCTCTGCCACTCAGGCCCTGCTTCTCCTGCCTTTAGTCTCAGCCCTTGTGTGCGTGCGTTTCCAGTGCTCTCTGCCCTGGCCTAGGAGTGGGGTGGCCGGATGGGGATGGCTGTGCTCGTGTGCTTCTCGGTATCTGTGTGGCACTGTCTCCAGAGGAACTTCCTCACCGGCATGCTGACCTTCTTCCGCGGAGTGGGGTGCCGTTGCCTATAGAGGTGGATTCGGTGGACAGTAAGGAAGTGAGGGAATCCATGAAGAAAGATCAGAGTCTAGCTTTGGGAAGGAGTCTGCCTTAGTGCTGAGGAGACCCTGTTGCTTGGCGATAGGGATAGAAGGAGAGGGGAAGGCCACCCAAGAGGGCTTTGCCAGGCCCAACCTCAACCTCTGATCTGGGCTTGCGGATTTTCTCTGGAGGTTGCAGAACAGCATTCTTACTTTTATATGGGAACTCTGGCTCAGTTCCTGCAACTGACCCTGTGGGTCCCCTGAGCCCATACCATCTAGACCAGGAGCAGGACGGAGGCATGGGAAGCAGGCTGGTGAAAGTTTCAGGACTGGAATGTGGATCCCTTGAGGAGAAGGAATTGAATGAACACTTCTGCCCCCCACCCCATACCCCCTTCTCTTTTGAGACGGTCTCACTGTGTAGCTCTGGTTGTCCTGGAGCTCACTATGTTTATCAGGCTGGTTTTGAACTCATAGAGATCTCCCAGACTCTGCCTCTGGAGTACTGGGCATAAAGGCATGAGCCACCTCGCCCTACCCGAATCTGCTATCTTTATATTGACTTAATTTAAAAACAAAATTGTGACCCAGAATTGGGAACCCTTCTCCTGAACACACAACTTAAGCTCAGTTCCTACTGGCTGAGGCCAGAACCGGGCTTGGCTGGCAAATAGCCACACCTGCCATTGACCTTCTGAAGCTATCCTAGTCAGCAGGGGGCTGAAGCCAGGAGCCCAGGCCAGGCTGGTAGACTGGAGGACACCCTGGAAGAGGGATTGAAGGGGCACTTGAAGCTGGGAGGCCCCTGACTGAGCAAAGCCAGGTTGTTCTCTGCATTCCCTGGGATTCGGGGCTCTAGGTAGGTACATGTTTTCCTGCCTTCATTAGCAGTGGATTAAAACAGGAACTGGAAATATTTTTAAGCCCTGACCACCCACTGCCAGGAATCTGGGTCATCATAATGTCCATTGCTTCGAGCACAGGACCCAGTTCCTGTCATCTCCCCTGGGGCAAGTGGGCCACCTGCCGACTTCTGTTTAATTGTCCCATCCTTTTCTCTCTGGAGGAACGGAGAGACACAAGAGCCCAAACAGCAGGCATCAAACTAGGATTGCTTTCTCCTGGAAACCACCCTCCCTCAAGGCTGACCGGGGTCCACCTTCCCCCCCCCCTCCATTGTCTGGTACCTGGCAGGAGTGTGAGTGATCAGAGGTCTGGCGTGACACACCCTGGCTCAAGCCTGGCTCTACTGGTGTGTAACCTTTGGCAGTTTACTTCACTTTTTTGATCTTCCCAACTCCTCACGTGTAAAATGAGGATGAGAGGAAATGACCCAGAAACTGGCATAGGAGCTCTGACTCCCCCTACCTCTTCCTCCCTGACATTCCCTGCTTCAGTCACTCGCTCTGCTGTCTTGGCCATCTTCCTCCCATCTGTCATCTTGGACACCTCTGTTTAGGCACTCTCAGCCAAACACTCTCCAGCGCCTAATTAATAAATCGTATGGAGTACTGAGCTGGCAAGATGGCTCAGTGGAGAAAGGCACCCGCCACAAAAGCTGACAAACCTGAGTGTGTCTAGGCCTGGAGATAGGGCTTTGAGTCAGGTAGAATAAAGTATCACTCCTTGTGGAGCTCTCTCTGTGTGTGGTAGCACCAGGGTGGAATACCGGAGAGGAAGGGAGTAGGGTTGTGAGGCTGATGAAAAGGTCAAGGGAGACCATGGAGGAAAGATCTGTAGGCATTTAGCATTGCAGGTCAGGCTCCAGCTGGTGTCAGGGCTTGGGTGGGGACTTTGTATTCTTACTCAGAGTGAGGTAGAGTCCCTGGAGGGTTCTGAGTGGATATGGTGTGAGTCCTCCTGGAATAGGGCCCCCTCTGACTCCCCATGGACGTCTGACCATCGAGGGGAGAGCAGTTAGCAGTCTAGTGATGTCTATCTGAGAAGCCCTCAGTGTTAAAGCTGCAGATATTGGCTCTGCTGTTAAAAGCACTGGCCAAAGCCGGGCGATGGTGGCGCACGCCTTTAATCCCAGCACTCGGGAGGCAGAAGCAGGCGGATCTCTGTGAGTTCGAGGCCAGCCTGGTCTACAGAGTGAGTTCCAGGACAGGCACTGAAACTACACAGAGAAACCCTGTCTCTAAAAACCAAAAAAAAAAAAAAAAAAACCAAAAAAAAAAGCACTGGCCACCCGTCTAAAGGACACAGGTTGGATTCCCAGCACTCATGTAGACCCTTACAACTACCTGTAACTCCATTTCTAAGGGATCTGGCACTCTCTTCTGGCCTCTGTGGACACTGCATGCTTATGGTACATGTATATTCATGTATGCAGGCAAAACACTCATGTATGATACAAACAAACCCATAAAAACAAAAAGGAAAATAAACAGACGAAGTTTGGCCGGGTGGCTCATACCTTTAATCTCAGCACTTGGGAGGCAGAGGCAGGCGGATCTCTGTGAGTTTGAGGCCAGCCTGGTCTACAGAGCGAGATCCAGGACAGCCAGGGCTACACAGAGAAACCCTGTCTCAAAAAACCAAAAAAACAAAACAAACAAAAAAACCAGAGACCAAGTTCAAGATTATCCTGACCTACATAGGAAGTTGGAGGCCAGCTTGGGGTACTTGAGACCCTCTTAAATCTCCCTTCCTGCCCAGGAAAAAGAAAAGGGGAATTTCTACACCCACTCCAGCCATCGCAGGAATGACTGATTCAGGCACAAACCATCAGTGTTTGTGGAAGCCCTTGAGGTGACTGGAGACCGATTACAAATCAGGTGTTAGCCCCTGACTCTTAAAGGGATGGCTCAGTGGGTAAGAGCACTTACTGCTCCTCCGGTAGATCCAGTTCAGTTCCCAGCCCCCACGCTGGGTGGCTTGAAACCACCAACCTGAAACTCTTCCACACAAACCCCCACCACATCTCATACACGCTCACTGTTCTAGCCTCCATGGGCGTATGCGCGTGCAAACGCACGCACCATCTATGAGGAGAAAAGGGGTTTAGGGAGATTCCCCAAGTGATCTCTCTATCTAGTGCACTGAATCAATGATGTCCTGTCCCGGTCAAACATTCAGGCACCTCCAAAAAGTCAATGTTGTGAATAAAAAAAGAGAAGAAAAGGTAAACTCTTGTGTGAGCCTAGATTTCATATCAGGTACAGGATAGGAGGATTTGTGAAGGCTGTGAGGTAGTCAGGAGAGTAGGTGTGAGCATGGAACACAAGAGTTTGAATCTGTCACAGTTTGGACATTATGTTGGGTTTTAAGGAAAATCTTGCTGGCACAAGTCCCAGCTATTTGGAAGGCTGAGGCAGGAGGTGGGTAATGCAGGAAATAACCCATCTCTAAACAAACAAACAAACAAACAAACAAATAAGGGGAGCTGGTGCACCAGAAGGCTCAGTCAGTAAAAGTGAGGAAGACTGATGACCTGTGCAATTCCTGAAAGCCACAGTGGGGATAGAGAATTTACTCCTTTTTATTTATTTAACGTTTTTGAGACAGGGTTTCTCTGTGTAACACCACCGCCCAGCAAGAATTTATTCTAAAAGATTCTTTTCTGGTCCATGCGTTTCACACACACACACACACACACACACACACACACACACACAGAGAGAGAGAGAGAAATAATAATAATAAAAAGCTGGATGGTGTTGGCACACATCTTTAATCCCAGCACTTGGGAGGCAGAGGCAGGAGGATCTCTGTGAGTTCAAGGCCAGCCTGGTCTACAGAGTGAGTTCCAGGACAGCCAGGGCTACACAGAGAAACCTTGTCTTGGTGGGAAAAAAAAATGCAGCAGCTAGGACTGGTGGTACAGGCCTAGGTATTCGAGGGCCAGAGTCAGGAGGACCACAGGTTCAAGGCAACTTAGTGGGAATCTGAACAGCAGAGAGGAGTGACTGGCAGTTGTGCATTCTGGGGCCCTTGTTAGCTCAGGGCTGTGTGGGATTTCTGCACCAACCAGACATGGTGGCAGAGTGAGAGGAGGCAGATGTGACGTGGCCTATCGTCTCAGAATCCAGAAGGTTGAACTATTCTTATAACTCTGTAGGCTTGAAGTATTTAAAGATGAAAACTGGGAGAAAAGCCAGGTATGGTGGCTCATGCCTGTAATATTAGCACTAGGGAGGCTGAGGCAGGAGAACTGCTTTGAGTTTGAGGCCTGCCTGAATTATAGAGTGAGGCCGAGGCAGGGAGAGCAGAGAGTTGAATGGAATGTGAAGGCTTTTCCTGAAAGGGAAAGGGAGCAGCTGCCAGAGGGTCCAGTGAGCCCAGGACTCTGTTTATGAGGTGGAGGGGTAGCGTGCCCTGTGCTGATGGAGGGAAACCTGACCCTGCAGGAAATGGGAGAGTCTGGGGTGAAAGTGTGTGGGCAGATCTGGAGGAAGGGCTGGCTGCAGGTTGGATCAGGGCCAATCATAGGAAGTCCCAGCTGCCCTGGGTGTGTGGCGGACATGGAGGTGGGAGGCTGTGGGCTTCTTGCTAGCTTCTGGTTTTTATTTTTATTTTTATTTTTTTATGGAAAAGCAGGAATAGAAATGGGACTGTGTTAGGGCCAGGCCATTGGAGGCTAGGCCCTTGGCAGATAGAAGGAAATAAAGCTGACAGCTCTCCAGGAAGGGGGAGGAACAAATAAACATAGGTAAATATGATAAATGCAGACATAGTCTCCAGGCAGGGGCCCTGTGCGTGTGTGTGTGTGTGTGTGTGTGTGTGTGTGTGTGTGTGTGTGTGCGCGCGCGCGCGCGCGCTTTGGACTCCTCAGTCGCTCCATGTGTGTCTGTAGCAATCCAGGTGCGGTCTACTAGTCAAGGCTCAGCAGGCCATAGACCTGATAGCAGAGGGCCCAGGCAGCCAGGCTTGAGGCTTATCACAGTTCAAGGTGTTCCAGTACCGACTGAAGAACAGTCTCAAGCTTCCTTTGGGGGGCTCTTCTTTTGGGGGCCTCTTCCTGCCAGAAAGGCCCTGGTAGCTCCACCCCACTGTTGATCCTTTGAAGTCTCAAGAGCAGGACTTGTTTTTTTCTCATTCCTTGGAAAAGGCAGTGGGTCCTCGGGGAAGGTTGTCCAGGAAGCAGAGGGCTCCTGGTGGAGAAGGTGGTGGATGACTGCAGCAGTGGTCTGAGTGTTTGGTGTGTCATTCTGTCTGTCTGGAGCCCATCCTGACGGCACCCTTCACCCACAGGTGTGCCATCATGCCGACTGCCAGCAGTTGCACCGCCAGGGGCCCCTCAACCTGTGTGAGGCCTGTGACAGCAAGTTCCACAGCGCTATGCATTATGATGGGCACGTTCGCTTTGACCTGCCCCCACAAGGTAAGCCCTGAGGACCAGGCCTGGCCCTTAGGACTCTCTGGGCAGCTCAGAGTTCCCTATGTTGTTGGAAGCAGTGCTTGGGTAGCTATTGGAACCCTGGTAGGGCCTTGTGAAGAACGTAAGAATGAAATACAGATCTACAGATACACCCTCTCACCTCCCACAGCTGTCCCTGCCACTGGCCAGGGCCAGCACAGGAGCCCTTTCTTCCCGATTCTGCCTATCCTTGGGGCCAGCAACTTCTGGGTGAACTCTCCATACCAGGCCGCTGGCCTGGGAGAGCAGTTTGGTGGCCACTGTGGTTGGAAGGAACTTGGGGGAGGGAATTAGAAACTCATCCTGCTGAATAGGGACTGGCTCTGGAAGGCACCTAGACCAACTGTCACCTTCCCCCGTGGTAAGAAAGACAAAGGGACTCTCCACTCCCCCAGGGCTCCTGGGACTTCAGGTGTGGTCATGGTAGAGGGGGAGGGGAAGCCTAAAAGGAAGAGCTGTGGACTTGGTCTCTGTCTGAGGCAGCCCCTGAGGCATGGCTTTCTATGGGTGAGTTTGTATTTGGGGTGGGACATCACCAGTGTATCATGCCAGGGCCTATGGTCCTTTTGGGTCTGGGGCATGGATAATAACGACAGATCCCATTCTTGGCAGACTGCAGGTCTGAGCCCCTGGGAGCTCCAAGCTCTGTACCTTTGGAAGAGGCCGTATTTAAGGGCTAAGGATGGACCAGAGAGGGAGTAGGGTCATACATAACCCCTGCTTCCTTTCTTCAAAGGCTCTGTTCTGGCCCGGAATGTTTCCACCCGATCCTGTCCCCCACGCACCAGCCCTGCTGCAGACCTGGAGGAAGAGGAGGAGAGCTGTGTGGATGGAAGAGGGTAGGTGTGGTCCATGGACAGAGCAGCCACCATAGGAGCGAGGCCAGGGACCACACACTTCAGTGTCCTCCTCCAGAGGGCTGAGCGTTGACCCCTCTGCATCCCTGCCTTCCTTCATTTGTAGGGAAACTGCCTGTTGTGTGTGACTCTCTTGTTGGCCACCAGAGGACAGACAATCTCACACAGGCAGCCGGGTACAATGCATCCAAGTTACTTCCAATTGATGAAGGGTGGAGCCTACCAAGACTCCACTTACTTCCCACACTGGGGAGGACCCACCAGCACCTCAACATCTCCTTCCCTACAGGGACTGGAAGAGCACTGGCCTAAAGATCTCCAAGAAGAAAGCAAGAAGGAGACACACGGATGTAAGGAGCCAGGAGGGCTGACCGCCAAGGCTCCCAGAAAACCCCCTTCTCTTCCTGGCCTTTTCTTTCCCTGGGTCTGGTCTCCCTACTGTGAACTCCAGGCCAGGGATGGGGTCTGGATGAGCATGCACCTCCCTTCCCTCCCTACCCTATAGCTCAGAGCTGCCTGCCTGGCCCAAGTATGTTGTGGGGTAGGAACTTCTTGGGCAGGTGAAACACAGGTATCCTCTCCGGGAGTAGGGCTGGGCGGTCCCTGGCTGTCACCTCCCTGTTGGGAATTTCATCTGGACCACGGGGCGTGTAGGGTAAGCAATGGGGTGGCAGTGGAGATGCTAACAGATGCATGTACTCTCAGGACCCAAGCAAGGAGTGTTTCACCTTGAAATTTGACCTCAACGTGGACATTGAAACAGAAATTGTGCCAGCCATGAAGAAGAAGTCACTGGGGTAGGGCCTGAGGAGGAAGTGGGGTAGGACATAGATATAGTTCCTTTGTCAGGGCGCACAGTTTCTACATTGCATGCATGAGTGTGTCTGTCTGTCTTTCTGTCTGCCTGCCTGCCTGTGTCTGTGTATATGTGTGTCTGTGCACTCCCATGCACCTGTGCACCCTTCCTGTGGGCAGGCCTGTGTGGCTGCGACACCTTCACGAGGCTGACCTGTGCACTCTGACCCTGACTGTACGGCTATGTCCCAGAGGGACCTGTAAACCCTGGGGGCGGGTGTCTGTGTACCTCTGTCTGATGATGCTCTGCATGCTGCTTTTCTTGTTTTTATTGGGGAGGTGGCTGGAACTGTGTCTGTGGATGGGCTGGGGAGTCACATGAGTGTCCCCCTAAAACACATATTTCTTCCTGGGGGCCAGGGAGGTGTTGCTACCTGTGTTTGAAAGGAAGGGCATTGCGCTGGGTAAAGTGGATATCTACCTGGACCAATCCAACACACCTCTGTCCCTCACATTTGAGGCCTACAGGTTTGGAGGACACTACCTGAGGGTCAAAGGTGAGCAGAGCAGCAGGTTCCACCGGCCACCTAGCTGGGCGGGGTGGCTGGGGCTCCTTGGAGCCTCCTGGCTATGGAGTCCTTCCTGGGCTCAGGTTCCCATTGGCCATGCTCCTGAACCAAGCTCATTAACATACAGGTGTCTTTGCTGGGCACTGGTGCTGGAGGGTGGGGCTTCCAGGGAGGGTAGTTAAGCCTAGACTTGAATCCTCAGGGGAGAGAGAGCTCGGGCCCCTCTGTCTCCCATACCTGGGCACTGAGGACCTCTTGTGCTCACACATAGCCAAGCCGGGAGACGAGGGCAAAGTGGAACAGGGAGTGAAGGACTCCAAGTCCCTCAGTCTGCCAATCCTGAGGCCCACTGGGGCTGGGCCCCCTGTATCGGAGCGTGTGGACCCTCAGAACCGCCGAGAGCATAGTCTGGACATCTTGGTGAGCAGGAGGGCCTGTCGGGATGGAGGTAGGGCAGGGCACCTCCTGAGGAAGAGTCATCCGGGATTCTCCACTGCATTGCTCTTAGGGCTTAGTTCCCGCTTCTGCAAGGTGTGGTTGGCTGTGAGGACAGGGTCTCTTTGTATGGAACTAGTCTAGACAGTAGGTTTTGTCTCTGTTCAAGTGTCCAGGGAGTCAGAGTACATGGAGTGTGTTGATCTGTGGGGCAGGAAGAATGGTGTTTTCCAACAGTACATTTGTGTCGGAAAGTCAGAATATGTTACCTAGTGGGTATGGGTGTTTCATGGATCTTGTCCCTTTTCTGTCGTATTTGTTTATTTGTTTGTTTATTTTTGAGACTGTGTAGCCTTGGCTGTCCTGGAATTCATTATATAGAGGAGGCTGGCCTCAAAGTCACAGAGATCACACCAGCTCTGCCTCCCAAGAGCTGAGATTAAAGGCATGCACCCTCACATCTGGCTCTTTTTTCTTTTTCATTTCTTTCTTTTTTTTTTTAGCATTTAAATTTTAAACAATGTTTATTTTATGTGTGAGTGCTGTGCTTGCATGCATGTACCACATACATTCAGTGCCCTGGGAGGCTCTAGCAGACATTGGATCCCCTGGAACTGGAGTTCTTACAGACAGTTGTGAGATACCATGTGGGTGATGGGAACCAAACCCAGGTCCTCTGCAAGAGCAGCCGGTTCTTTGTTCTTGCTCTGCTGAGCTACCTCTCCAGCCCCAATGGGACTTTTTGAAGCTGTGCTTGTGGGTGTTTCTGAGTGTGTGTGTGTGTGTGTGTGTGTGTGTGTGTGTGTGTGTAACTCTGAGTTTCTTCCTATCTGTTTCCTGCTTATGGCTGGGTGGCCTGGGACAGTAGTTGAGGTCTGGACATCTGGGTCTCAGGGAGGTGGTACCCTGGGTCAAGGATGCAGAGACACTTCTGCCTTTTGATCTGTGTTCTGGAATCCTGGTGGGAGCTGCACTTGACCATTCCTCCCTGGCCAGGCCCCTGGCCGCCGTCGCAAGAACATGTCTGAGTTCCTGGGGGAGACGAGCATCCCCGGGCAGGAGCCCTCCACACCTTCCAGCTGTTCTCTGCCTGCCGGCAGCAGTGGAGGCACCAGCAGCGGGACCAACGAGAGCTGGAAGAACCGGGCAGCCAGTCGCTTCAGCGGTTTCTTCAGCTCCAGCCCCAGCACCAGCGCCTTTGGTCGGGTACGTGGCGCTGTGGGCTCAGGGAAGAGCAGCCAGCTGACCCTGACCTTGACTCTGGCTCTGGGTCTTCTTCCAGGAAGTGGACAAGATGGAACAGCTGGAGGGCAAACTACATGCTTACAGCCTCTTTGGCCTACCCCGGATGCCACGGAGGCTGCGCTTTGACCATGACTCCTGGGAGGAGGAGGAAGAGGATGAGGATGAGGATGAAGACAAAGACAATGCAAGCCTGAGGCTGGAGGACAGCTGGAGGGAGCTCATTGATGGGCATGAGGTGGGTGTAGCTAGAGAAAGTGGGTTGCTTGGCTGTTTAGTGGTAGAGGAGGCCCACTATAGTGGAGTTACCTTGGATAGCTTTTTTTTTTTTTTTTAAAGATTTATTATGTATACAAGTATTCTACCTGCATGTATGCAGGCAGGCCAGAAGAGGGCACCAGATCTAACTACAGATGATTTTGAGCCACCCTGTGGTTGCTGGGAATTGAACTCAGGTCCTCTGAACAGCAGCCACTGCTCTTAACCTCTGAGCCATCTCTCCAGCCCGTACCTTGGAGATCTTGACAGTCACAATCCACATGATGGGGAGGGTGGCCTCCCCCTCCAGATCTCTGTGTTCCTGTCAAGAAAATGAGGAGGTTGGGTGCAGGGCTGCCCACCCTCCCAGACTGTCCCCACACACCCGAGGCTCCTGGCTAACCCGCCCTACCTCTCCCTGTAGAAGCTGACCCGGCGGCAGTGCCACCAACAGGAGGCAGTGTGGGAACTCCTGCACACAGAGGTCTCCTACATCCGGAAGCTGCGAGTGATCACCAACGTGAGTGTGGGACCCGGGTCCCTGTTGCTTTCCCACCTGCAGAGGCCAACTGAGTGTACCCTCAGCTAAGCTGGGCCTTTGCCTGACAGTAGTTGGGAGTCCTGCAGGTGCCTGGGAGGAGTGTCAGGCATGTTGGCCAGGTGAAGCTGACTTAACCTAGGTAAGGCCCCAGCTGTTTCACGGCTGTTTCTCAACACAAGCTGTATGTCAGGTTCTCAGGAGGACATCCTGGCTGAGACACAGTGGGTAGGCACTTGGGGATTTCAACTGGGGAGGGTAGCACCTGCCTTGGCCTTGGCCTTCCTGGAGGGAGGTTGAACCAGGGCAGAGGTGACCCCAGAGCATTCCAGGTATGCTGAGAAACCATTCTCCCCAGCTCTCCCCCAGTTGGACCATGGGTGGGTTGGCGCTTCCGGGAGTGGAGGTCCAAACACCCTCTGGCTGCTTCAGGACCTTATGGGGAAGGGGTGACTTAAGAGTCTGGGCAGGACCTCAGGGCCGGGACACCCCCCACACCCCTGCTGCAGCGTCCCCTCCCCCTACAGCTGTTCCTGTGCTGTCTTCTCAACCTGCAAGAGTCGGGGCTCTTGTGTGAGGTGCGACCTGGCCTGGGGCGGTGTCGGGGGGAGGTGCTGGGGCAGGGGCGGGGCCGGCCGGGAGGAGTGGGCGGGCCGGGGCGGAGTTGACCCTCGCCTGTGTTCGCCCAGGTGGAGGCCGACCGCTTGTTCAGCAATATCCCTGAGATCGCGCGGCTGCACCGGGGACTGTGGGGCAGCGTGATGGTGCCGGTGCTGGAGAAGGCGCGGCGCACGCGGGCGCTGCTGCAGCCTGGGGACTTTCTCAAAGGCTTCAAGATGGTATGGGCGGGGACACTGAAACCCCCCACCCCCCAGGGCTAGATCCTCCTGCCCATAACCCTCTGTGGCCAAGAGAGGAAGTAGTTCGTGTTGGTGACCTGGGTTTGAGTCCTTACCGCCCGGCTATGGGTGGTGGCTTTGAGGCTTAGTATCCTCACCTGGAAATGCTCTCCCGCTGGGGTGGTGTGGGAAGTCCCTGAGGTCCCTGGAATCCTGAGGTAACAGGTGCTGTGTGTGGTTCTGCTCCGGGCCAGTTCGGTTCACTCTTCAAGCCATACATCCGGTACTGTATGGAGGAGGAGGGCTGCATGGAGTACATGCGTGGCCTGCTGCGTGACAACGACCTATTCCGCACCTATGTCACGGTGAGGGCCTGGAGCTCAGGTGCGGGACCTTGGGCACAACTGGGTGGGCGGGGCCTGAGGGGGCGAGGCTAAGCCAGAGCTCCGCCCCCACTCCACAGTGGGCCGAGAAGCACCAGCAGTGTCAGCGGTTGAAGCTGAGTGACATGCTGGCCAAGCCCCATCAGCGGCTCACCAAATACCCGCTGCTGCTCAAGTCAGTGCTGAGGAAGACTGATGAGCCCCGCGCCAAGGAAGCAGTGATCACCATGGTAACCTGAATTGTGAGCATACTGCCCTCCCAGGCTCCATCTCTCCCAGATCCTGGCCCTAAACTCCATCATTGCCTGTCTTCAGATCAGCTCTGTGGAACGCTTCATCCACCATGTGAATACGTGCATGCGGCAGCGCCAGGAGCGCCAGCGGCTGGCGGGGGTGGTGAGCCGGATCGATGCCTACGAAGTTGTGGAAGGCAGCAATGATGAGGTGGATAAGGTGGGCGCTGAGTCTCTAGTGTTCTTCTGGAAGCTCCCGATTGTAAGAGGGGGGAGTGCTGCAGATCTCCCTTGGAGGGGCCTCTCAGATTTGGCCCTGACCTCTCTGACATCTGCACCCCACCTAAAGCTTTTGAAGGAATTTTTACATCTGGACCTGACAGCACCCATGCCTGGAGCCTCCCCTGAAGAGACTCGGCAGCTGCTGCTGGAAGGGAGCCTGAGGATGAAGGAGGGGAGAGACAGCAAGGTGACCTAGGACCACCCCACACCAGAGCCCTTGTCCCACCGCTCTTGCTCTGTAGATACCATCCTTCCCGGGGCTCTCCACTGGGCCTGAGTCAGTGCTTCAGAGCTGCCTAGTGAATTATATGGTAACCGTCCTAGTTTGCCTTTGATTGATGTGATAAAATACCATGGTCAAAAGCAATTTGGGTAGGAAAGAGTGTCTCTGGCTTACACTTCCGTGTCACAGGCCACCATTGAGGAAGTTGGTGCAGGAACCCAGAGGCCGGAAATGAAGCCGAGACCATGGTGGGACGCGCTACTTTATAGCCTGCTCAGTTTGCTTTTCTTATAGAACCCAGGACCACCCGCCCAGAGATCGCACCACCCACAGTGGGCTGGGCCCTCCCACATCCATCATTAATCAAGAAAATGCCCCACAGATTTGTCTACTGGCTAATTTGATGGAAGTGTTTTTCTCAGTTGAGGGTCCCTCTTCCTAGATGACCCTAGCTTGTGTCAAGTTGACAGACTAACCAAGGTGGTGGTAGTGGTGGCGGCGGCAGCGGCAGTGGTGCATGTCTTTAATTTCAGCACTCTAGAGGCAGAGACAGGTGGATCTCTGTGAGTTCAAGGCCAGCATGGACTACAGAGTGAGTTCCAGGACAGCCAGGGCTACACAGAAAAACCCTGTCTCGAAAAACAACAGACAAGGACAAACGTTTCCTGCCACCTCAGGATCCTCCTATTCATGAACCTACAACTCTGGCTTCCCCTCCACAGATGGACGTGTACTGCTTCCTGTTCACTGATCTACTCTTGGTGACTAAGGCCGTGAAGAAGGCAGAGAGAACCAAGGTCATCAGGCCACCACTGCTGGTGGATAAGATTGTATGCCGGGAGCTTCGGGACCCTGGTGAGGAATTATGGCCCCCTGTTCTTGGTCAAGGGGCTGCCATAGGCAGGGGCTGTGATACTAACCTGCCCTTCCATGACCAGGCTCCTTCGTCCTCATCTACCTGAATGAATTCCACAGTGCTGTGGGGGCCTACACATTCCAGGCCAGCAGCCAGGCCTTGTGCCGAAGCTGGGTGGACACTATTTACAATGCCCAGGTGAGACCCGAGTGACGGAGGGGTGCAGGGAAATGGGGTCTGTTCTCACGGCTCATTCTGTGTCTGTGCCCACTCAACCTGCAGAACCAACTGCAGCAGTTGCGTGCACAGCTGTGTGCACAGGAGCATCCAGGCAGCCAACACCTGCAGAGCCTGGAAGAGGAGGAAGATGAGCGGGAAGAGGAGGGTGAGGAGAGCAGTGCCTCGGCTGCCAGCTCCCCCACCATCCTGCGGAAGAGCAGCAACAGCCTCAGCTCTCAGCACTGGTATGTTTACCCAAGACTGCCTGGTAAGCTGGGGCCTCGTGCTTATAATCCCAGCACTTGAGAGCTGAGGCAGGAGGATTACCTCAAGTCATGCCAGCCTGGACAGCAAAGTGAGACCTTGTCTCAAGAAAGAAAGAAAAGAAAGGAAGGAAGGAAGGAAGGAAGGAAGGAAGGAAGGAAGGAAGGAAGGAAGGAAGGAAGGAAAAAAGGGGAAAGAAGAAGAAAAGACAGACAGACAGACAGGTAGACACAATTTACCCACCAAGCTAAGGTACATGGCTATAATCTCAGCACTTAAGAGGTGAGGCTGGAGGATTGCCAAACATTTGAAGCCAACCTGGTCTTTATAGCAAGCTCTAGGGCTGCATAGCAGAGCAGGTCACACACACACACACACACACACACACACACACACACACACACACACACACTAAAAACATTCAGTAGAGTCCATCAGGACAGGTTACCCCAGCCAGCCTAGGACACTGATAGGGATTCATGTTGTGAGTCCAGTGGGAGTGTTAGGGGACAGCTCTGTCTCCTGCTAGAGACCAGGCATGGAGGACAGTTTGTCACATGACCCTTTACCTGTAGCTGTCTGCAGCCTGTGCACAGCTGTCTCAGGTCAGGAGAGGGCGCTGATGTCAGTGGCTACAGGGACTACATCTGAGCTTCGAGCTCCTAGTTCCCTAGGCTGCTTTAGGGTTTTTGGGTATGTTCTGGCTGACTGACTCTCCTTCTGGCCCCTACAGTGCCTCCGATGGCTCCACTGAGACCCTGGCCATGGTTGTGGTAGAGCCTGGGGAGACACTGTCTTCTCCAGAGTTTGACCGAGGTCCCTTCAGCTCCCAGTCGGACGAGACCTCTCTTAGCACCACCGCTTCATCTGTTACTCCCACTAGCGAGCTGCTGCCCCTGGGCCCAGTGGATGGCCGCTCCTGCTCCATGGACTCTGCCTATGGCACCCTGTCCCCCACTTCTCTGCAAGACTTTGTGGCACCAGCCCCTGTGGTCGAGCTTGTGCCCCAGCCCCTGGAGTTAGCGCAGACCCCCTCACCCCCATCCTCACCCCGCCTTCGCCGCCGCACTCCTGTCCAGCTGCTCCCTCGTCTGCCCCACCTGCTCAAGTCCAAATCCGAGGCCAGCCTCCTACAGCTGCTGTCGGGAACTGCCACCCGGGCAGTGCCCCCAGCTCCTAGCCGCAGCCTGTCGGAACTGTGCCTGATCACTATGGCCCCTGGGGTTAGGACTCAGAGCTCCCTTCAGGAAGGTGGGCCTGGCTGGAATTGCCCAGGGGCCTGTGGCCCTAGCTGCGGCTCTGAATTGTCAGAACCTGAGAACAGAGCCAGCCACTCCACTAGGAGACCTACAGATTCTGCCAGAAGGAAAGACATCTCTTCTGGGGCTGCTCCCAGGGTGCAGCCTGAGCCACCACCAGGGATCTCTGCTCAGCATAGGAAGCTGACCCTGGCCCAGCTCTATCGGATCAGGACCACCCTGCTGCTTAACTCCACGCTCACTGCCTCGTGAGTGGCCCGGCTGGGGGAGGGACAGATGACTCAGTGTGATGGCGTGGGTAGTACTGAGTCTTGGGAGTGGGTAGTGACAATACCCATGCAAGCATCAGCATTTGGGGATGGAGTGTGAAGAGGAGCTTTAGACCTGTCCCAGTGCCAGGTGGGGGTATCTGTAGAGGCAGCGGTGAATGGGGCCAGGACCGTGGTGGAGAGGAGGGTTAGCTAAAGCCATTTTGTGACTGGACAACCAAGGATGGACTTTCTCCCCACCCCTTGCAGAGAGGTCTGAGCGGAAGGAGACCCCCAAGGGTGACACTGACTAAGGGACAGCAGAGAGCGTGCCGCCTGGGGGATGTGGCACCTGCTTCACTGCTGCTTCGTGTGCGTGTGCCAGAGTGCGGGGCAGAATGGCTGCCCATCACCCCGTGGTCAGTTTGCACTTTGCCGGACTGGATGGAACGGAGAAGGGCTCTATAGAGTTCCGCGCCCTGGCTGCCATGCTCCGCCCCCTCCCCAGGCAGCCCCTTTTCCTCTGCTCTTGATGTGGCCGGCCCCATCCTCCGATCCTCCGGGCTAGGTTCCCAAACTGCCGTCCCCGTCCCCTGCCACCCTCCTTTGGACTCACGCTGGCCTCTGAGGCTCGGGCTGGGCTCTGTCAAGTGCGTATTTATTGAGTCTGGATCTTTTATAAAGACTTGTATATACTGTTCTGGAAAGAGTCCTGTGCTTCTGGGACCCCATCTGTTCCCTGCTCACGTGCATTGAGCTGGCTGGGTGGGTGTGTCTCCAGCTGTAGTGGGGCCCCTGTGGAAGAAGAAAGATACTGTGGGCCAACACCAAGACCAAACTTGCCTCCTGCCACAGCCCGGAGGCCACAATGAATTGGAACCTCCAGGAAATGCTTCTTGATCCTGCCGACTCGGATTCCTTAGAACTCAGGGCTCTGTCCATCCCTGAACCCCTGACACAACTGTTTGGGGAGATGTAGGTCTCCTACCTAGGTTTCCCCACCCTATCCCAAGTACTTGAGGCCCAGAGAAAGGACGCATGCCCTGGACCCACCTCTAAGCATTGACTCTCAGGGCTGAAGCTAGGCCCCGGGTGGCTTCAGGATGCAGCCTTGTTCAACAGTTCGGGCTTAGTCAAAGCCTGTGTCGGCTTCCAGTGTGCACCACACCGGGGAAGGTCTCTGGCTGGTAGAGAGTCACGCCCCCTTAGCTGCGGAAGAGTGGCAGACCCCACCCTGGCTATCCCCTGAGGCGGGCTTTTCTGGATGGCGCGGGCTTTTCTGGAAGGCGCGGGGGCGGGCAGGCTCTGGGCTAGGAACACAGCGGCTGGGCTAGTGGGGAAGCCCCGGGCTGCGCGACCAGAGTAGCACTCAAAGGGCCCAGGTGGTGCAGACCGCCATGGAGCCACTGCCACTGGGACGCATGACGGAGGTGAGTGGGGTCGAGGGAGGCCAGGAAATAACCTGGAATCTTCGCCCGGGAGCCCGGGTGAAGCCTCTCCTGGAGGGTCATGGGGAGTGGCGTCTCAACTCCGACCTCCTTGAGGGCTGAGTTGCCTCCACCCGCGACCTAGTTAGAGGTTCGGGCGCGCCCTTCCGCTAAGAGGAAGCACACACTCCGGGGGAAAGAGGGGTCTGGGGGCCTCCACCTCGCAGAAGGCCTGGTTGGGGGCAGGGTGGTCCAGTCTCGATGGGTGTTGGGGAAATGGACAAAGGGCTGTCAAGGGGCCATTCTCTGCTGTTCATAAGCTGGGTCTGTAGAGAGAGAAGGAAATTGGTCCCCCTTGCATGGCCCACCCCATTCTGCCCAGGAGCCTGAGAAGTGAGCTACTCAGAAAGCAATTATGCTGGGCTCTGGAATGGAGGAAGAGCCTGGGAGGGAGAGGTGGCCTCCTGGGGCAGCCACACAGGGGTCAGCAGCACGTGTTCCCCAGGCTCTCTTGCTGCTGTTGCTGCTGCTGTTGCTGCCGCTGCTGCCCGCTGGCCAGGGCCAGGGCAGCGCTCCTGGCAGGTGTGACTGTGCCAGTGACTCACAGAAGAGGTTTTGTTGCAGGGGCTGCCCAAAAGGTAGGTGGCTGGAAGGGTGAGGAGGGGGAAGCAGGGGGAGGCTGGGGTGGGGACCACAGCTGGGAGGGAAGGAGAGAGCCAGGGACAGGAAGGGACAGGCGGGGCGCAGGTAGGATGGTTTGATCCTGACACCTGCCTGGGTTCCACAGGACACTACATGAAGGCCTCCTGCACAGAGCCCTGTGGCGACTCCACCTGCCTTCCCTGCCCTCAGGGCACTTTCTTAACCAGGGGAAACCACTTTAAGACTGACTGTACCCGCTGCCAAGCCTGTGATGAAGAGGGTAAGGGGACTGCCTAGGGCTCAGGGGACTCTGGTGGACAGGCCATGGTCAGGGCCATTCAGAAAGCTGGCTTGGGCCCAGTCTTTGGGCGTGGATTCCTGTGTTCAGTCCACTACGGAGGATCCACCGTGTATTCTGCTCCAGTACATCCTCTGCTTTCCCCTGTGGCCTTCCTGTTTCCACCAGCCTTGGCCTCTGGTCAACTATGAGCTGCCTACTTCTACCTGTGGGGCTAGCTAGTACCTCCTTCTCTGGGAGGTTGTCCCCTGCTTCTTTGTGGAGCTCAGTAGCCTTGACACATCCATGTTCTCATATTCCTGCACCCCTGGCAGCTTTTCAAGTGACCCTGAAGAACTGTTCAGCAGTGTCGGACACCCAGTGTGGCTGCCAGCCAGGCCGGGTTCTTGTCTGCTCCACCGAGCCATGTAGGGAAAGTTCACCTTTTTCTTGCCACCCATGTTCAGATTGTACGGCTCCACCAACCCCTGGTGAGTACCCCATCCTAGGCTGTCTACCCCAAGCCCCTTTCTTTCAGCTCCCTCCTCTCCTGCCCTGACACAAACCATCTCTTGTTCTGCAGGGCTCTGCCAGCCTGCCTGCTACGAACATGGCAATGGCTGCACATTCTGCCTCACATAGGGGGCCGTACTGGGCCAGGAGGGAGGCTGGGAGCAGGGTGGGGACTTTGGGGGCAGATGTAGGTGGGGGCAGCTTGGCTCTGTCATGTTCAGACAACAGGATGGTAAAGCATTATGCAGATACATAAAGGGGCATATCTTCACTTCCTGCCAGAACGTCCCTTAGCCCTTCCGCCCCCCTATTTAGGATGGAGTTCTCATTTATTTGGTTACACTGACTGACAGAGCTTTGAAACTTAGGCTGAGACTAGATTTGCTGCTAGTCCTTGGCTAGCTGAGAGATCTCAGGTTTTCCCTCTGAACATGGTGCTGTGATGTTCTTCCTAGAGCTGTAATAAGGGGAAAGGCACCTTATTTACTCACCCACTTGAGTATCTCCTATCTCATAGACCCCAATTCTAGGCACTAGGACTATCCAGGAACTAAAGATGAAAACTCCTGTCCTTGTGGAGTCTAGCTAGAAGCTCAGTAGTGATGGTTGATATTAGTGACCCAAGTGACATTTCAGCAATACTTAGGGAATGTTTTTGGGCAGAGTGAGGCTCCCAGGATGGAAGCCCCCACCTCCTGCCAGATAGGGAAGGTGTCAGGCAGTCCTGGGTAGCCTTCAGCCCGCCCCACTCCCTTTACAGGGGTTTCAGCAGAATCTGTCCTGACGCCCACACGGCAGCCTGCTGTGGCTGGAAGTGGAGTAGGTGATAACCTGGGAATTCTGGTGGGAAGGCTGGGACGGCCAGTGTCGGGCAGGGGGTGGCTGCTAACTGGCACTCACCAGTTACTCTTCTTTCAGTATTTTGGGTCCAGGTGCTTCTGGGGGCCTCATTCCTGCTCGGGGCCACCCTGATCTGTGCATATTGCCGATGCCAGCCTTGCAGGCCTGTGGTTCCTGGTAAGTCCATACATGCATTGCACGCATGCATTACCAGAGGCCTGGGGTAAAGAGCCCCTGGAACTCTGATGCAGAAGGGGAAACTGAGGGAAGGAGTATGAGGTGCAAAAGGACTCAAGGCCCTGAACTAACGCCCAAGCCTATGGGCCTTGCCTGCTGCTGACTGGGCCTCTCTGTCTCTGTCAGCAGACACAGCTGGGATGGAGACCCTGACCTCACCACAGGTAACTATCTCAGTGCTGGGAAGCTTCTGGAACTAGGAGAGTGACAACCCCCAGTGCTCGGCATGGTTGTAAAAGATAAATGTGCTAAGAGCTGAGTTATCAGTGAACAAGACCAGCCACGGCACCTGCTCTCAAGTGACTGTCTACTGGTGTCACACACGTCCCCCAGGCCAGACATTGAAGGGTTGAACACCTCCAAAGGAAGGGGGGTGGGTGGGTGGATGACACAACAGACTTCAGGCAAACACAGTAGACCTTCTGCTGGGCCACGGGAGTGTCTGTGTGTGTGCGTGCACACACACAGGTGCACAGAATCTAGGGGAGGCGATTCTGCTTCCTGAGCCAGGAAATGCCCACTTTGGCCAGAAACTAGCAAAGAGGCCTTTCTAGATACACATGGCTGACTTGGTCCCTCCCACCTTCCAGACTACCCATCTTTCAGCCTCAGACAGTGCCCACAGCCTCCTGGCACCCCAAGGCAGTACTGGGAAAGTCTGCACCACTGTCCAGTTGGTAGGCAACAGCTGGATCCCTGGTTTATCCCAGACTCAGGAGATGGCCTACAGCCAGGCTCCCCAGCCCTGGAATCAGCTGCCAAACAGAACTCTTGGTAAGTGATCCAGGTGGCTGAGGCCTGACCCCATCTTCCCAAGTCCAAGGTGGGACATTGTTATTGCACAGCCGACTTCCTGTCCTCACTGGGTGATTTCTGTCCTGCCCAAAGAAGTCCACTAAGCCCCGTGGCGGAAAGCATCCTCACATCCCTGATCCCACCTCAGGCCTTCCTCTGGCACCCCCGCTCTCGCCAGCGCCCCCTGCAGGCTCGCCGGCTGCTATGCTCCAGCCTGGGCCGCAGCTCTATGATGTGATGGATGCGGTCCCAGCAAGGCGGTGGAAGGAGTTCGTGCGCACGCTGGGGCTACGGGAGGCGGAAATTGAGGCCGTGGAGGTGGAGATCTGCCGCTTCCGAGACCAGCAGTACGAGATGCTCAAGCGCTGGCGCCAGCAGCAGCCTGCAGGCCTGGGTGCCATTTACGCGGCCCTGGAGCGCATGGGGTTGGAAGGCTGTGCTGAGGACCTGCGCAGCCGCCTGCAGCACGGCGGCCCGTGATGTGAGGCCCACCAGCCACTTCGTCATTCTAGTGACCCTTGCAGGAGCCTTAAGTATTGTTACTTAATGCGTGTAGACATTTTATGTCACTTACTAACCCCCTAGCACGGTCCTGGTCCTGCGTAGCAGCGCCGGGTTGGCTTCGCCCCTGCTTACCTGCCCCTCGGAGCTCCAGCTAAGGGAAGCGTCATGGAGAAATACCAGAAGGGGCCAAGTGATTGGTTGCACAGCTGTTTATCAGCCTGAGTTTGGACTTGGTATTAAATATTTTAAGTAGCTTCTTGGTGTTTCAGTGGGGGCTAGGGGTGTCAAGTGGCGCTCTGGTTCCCTTTGTTTCCCCGGGAGTTGAGTGGGCTAGGGGTCCTGAGGCCTTAGGAACTGCGGCGCACAGTGGAAACCAGTGGCCTTAGCTCCCACGCCAACCCCTCACGCATCTGCTTTGACCCAGTGGCCCCAGAAGGAGAAAGTCAGTAAGGTGGTGGCGAGTGAGAGTGAATGAGAGCCACAGTTGGCGGATAGAGGTTTAATGGGGGAAGGAAGGGGGTGGGGGATGGGGTCAGGAATAGCTGCAGATACAGGTGCAGGGTCCCTGGCCCTCCACTTACATCACTGGGACAACGTAAGAGTCGGGGGAGCACGAAGGTCCTGGCTGGGGACTGGGAGGGCTTAATTGGGCAGGGGTGGGAGTTAAGGTAGGGCCCCTCGGGAGCGGCAGCTCCGCCCCGACAGGCAAGTTTCATCGTTTCTGGTAAACAAATGACTGAGAGGAAACCCTCGCCCGGGGATGAGAAATGCAGCCTAGCCTTGGCTAGCGCAGATCTGGGTCGTGGAGGGAGGAAAACCCCTTCCCCGAGCTCGGGGTCTGTCTCCACCCAGCATGCGCTGGCAACGTGGGTTCCGGGCTGCGGGGGAGAGGGCTGCAGCCCTGCAGGAAAAGTCACCACCCACGGGGCTGGGGAGAGCTCAGCACAAGGTAGACGAACATGCAAATATATGTAAGTGAGCATGCAAATAAGCATATATTTTTTTCTCTTTTCTTTTTCTTTTTTCTTTTTTTTTTTTTTTTTTTTGTGTCAGCGGCTTGGGCACTTTTTCCAGGCGACAGCGGCAGTACGCAAGCGCTCCAGCAGCAGGGCCGGGGATGTGGGGCCAGGGAGGGGAACAGGGAGGGTTCCGGCACCGAAGGGAAGGGCGGCAAGGCTCCCAGCCCTTCCGCACCAACCTGCTAGGATGGGGCGGGGGCTGGGGGACCGCTCCCCATCTCTCAGAACTTGTGAGGCTACACGCAAGAAGCTGAGACTCCTATTACTTAGGGATCTCCCCCTTCTTCAAGATGACCTGTCGCTGCCAGGGTGCGAGCTTGGCCTCGTCGTAGCCTAGTGTCCGCAGCTTCTCGGACTGTTCTTTCGCCCTCTGCATTTCTTCCTGCTTTTGTCTCTCCTCCTCTTTTCTGTTTATGGGTGGCAAAACTCAGTGATGCCTGTGGCCAGACACTGGGGCAGGCCAGACACCAGGACGGCAGTGGGAGAGAGGGAGCTACTGGGCCTTCTCTGCTTAGGTCCTGGGGTTTTCATGGAGGAATTACAAGGATACTCAGAAGAGAGGGTAAGCGGAGGCTAAAGCTGGATTATTTTTGTGGAGGAGTATTACTGGAAAGAGGTGCTGGGTAATGACCCAGGTGGCCCTGTGTGAGGATTGAATGTTACCGAGTTCAGGGGATCAATGACAGGAGGCCTGTCATTGGAGACAGGACTTGAGTTGTTAGGGAGCTGTCCATCTAAATTACCAGGGAATAGGGTGGAGATGTTGGGGATCTCATTACTGGGGAACAGGCCAGCAAGCTAGCTAGGGACAGGTTCTCAGAACACAAGGCTAGGGACTGGGGGTCTAGCTCCCCAGTAGGAGTGCTTGCCTAGAACACTGAGCTTTGATCCCCAACTCTGAAAAAGCATAAGGGTAGATTTGCTCTGTTGACAGGGTCACCACTTATCTTGCTTGCTGTGGAGCAACTGAAATGTTCAAGTTGCCATGCACATGGTCCTTTGAAAACTAAATTTTTTTTAAGGGAAAGAAAAACATCCCGTGTGTGTGTTTGTGTGTGTGTGTGAGATATTTTTTTTGGGGGGGGGGGGGAGTCTTGATGTATTGCAGGCTAGCCTCAAACTTGCTATGTTGACAAGGATACTTTGAACTTCTGATCCTCCTGCATGCTGGAATTACAGGCCTGTGCCATCACTCCAGGGGTTGGTGGTTGTTTTGTTTTGTTTTCAGTTTCATTTAATTGAATATATCTGAGTATTTTGCCTGCATTTATATCTGTGTACCACATGTGTGCCTGGTGCCCAAGGAGGCTAAAAGAGGCCATTGGACCCTCTAGAACCGGAGTTATAGATGGTTTTGAGCCGTGTTGTGGTTGCTGGGAGTTGAACCTGGGTCCTCTGGAAGAGCAACAAGTGTTTTAACTACTGAGCCATTTCTCCAGTCCCATGACTCCAGATTTATGTAATACTGGAGATTGAACCTACCAGCTGAGCTATATATACCTAGCTCTCATTAAAAACTCTCATGTTGAAATGCTGAAATAATGCTTTTCATGCATTAAGTATTAAAATTAAGTTTTCCTATATCTTTAAAAATGTCTCAATGTGGCTACCACAAAATTTAAAACACATGTGGTGTACATTATATTTCTATCTGGCGGTACCAGGATGGATTCCTGGTACAGAAATGAAGTTGAGGGGAACATGAATGATCAATTATTGATCCTGGAGTTAAAAATAACTGTTCTTGGGGCTGGAGAGGTGGCTTATCAATTAAGATCGTGTACTACTCTTCCAGAGGACCCAAATTGGATTCCCAGCACCCACATTGGGTGGCCCATAACCACTTGTAACTCCAGCTCCAGAGGATCCGACACCTCTGGTCTCCATAGGCACATGCCCTACCCACACACAGACAAGCAGACATACACATAATTAAAACAGAAAAACCAGGATAGAAAGGGTAGGCTTTTGTTTGTCTTTTGTTTTAAGACAAGGTCACCTGTAGGTCAGGTTGACCTTGAACTGGCTGTGAAGCCAAGGATAATCTTGAACTCCTAATCCTGCCTATACCTCCCAAGTGGGATGATAGGTATGTTGCTAACACAGTTGGTGAAAAGCTAGGAGATAGGGGTCTAGGTAACAGTGTGATCAGAGCATGAGAGGTAGACTTGGAAGGGCAGGTGCTAAGTAGTTAAGGGTCTTGTGTCATTATTGGGAGCTGAAAGGTTATGATACAAGGACTGAAGTAATGGGCTGGATGAAGGAGCGAACGAGCCTCTGTGACTGGGTGTAGAAAGAAGTGGCAGGTCAGGGCCAGTACTGTACTTACCGCTTCTGCTTCCTGGAATGAGAAAGAGACAGTATTAGATGGCATCACAACCCCAGAGATAGTCAAGACGCATGCCCAGGAGCCTCCTCCAGGCACTCACTTCTCCTCTTCCCGCTTCTTCCGAAGAATGTCTCGTCTCCAGGCAGGCAGGCTGGCCAGCCAGGCCTCCTCCTCTTCTTCCTAAAAAACAATCACACAGCTTCAGGACCAGCTTGACTTGAGATTTACAGGTCAGGGGCCATGCATTTCCAACCCAGGGGGCATGGAGAATTCAGGGACGGCAGAATATAGATGTGTTTATAAGAAAAGACCTTTTTGGTGGCCTCCTATGGTGCAATCAGATAATGGTGCTTGGTGATGGCCTGCTCAAAAGGGGCCCTCTGCTCCCCAGTGACCCGACCACTAAAGGCAGGGCCAGATAGATTAGAGGAGGTGAAAGGGAAGAAGCAGGAAAGTAGCTGGGTCCTGGTTTCCCACAAAGCAGGTGGCTAGATGCCCCAAGCCTGCTTTCCAGAATCTCTAGGCAGATACAGACGTGTACCACACACTGGGTCAGCTCAGGAAGATCCAGGCTGCTCTCAATCTCCTATGGAGGACCAGCTGGCCCATGCTTGCTCTTTTCTTAGTGGGACAGGGAACGTTCCACTATGTGGGCTATAATGACATGGGGAGAGGTGTACCAACACAGCCCACAACAGAGTGCTTTATTCCTTGGATGTTACAGAAGAGAAAGGGCCTGTGCACATCACACACCACACAGAACACTGCACGGGCGGCCAAGCAGGTAGCTGTGAACTCCAGTGGAAAACCAGAGATGGACAGACAGAACTACACTGCCCTCAGGGGACCCAGAGTTCCTCAACTTCTGCTGCCTGGCTTCATAGAGAGCAACACCTGACACCTTGCGACTAACCAATCTCACAAATGCCTCACTTTCTCCCTCCTAGGGGACCTCAAAAGCCCCAGAGAAGCAGGCTTTTTGAGAATCTGTTTCTTTCTGATTCTGGCCTCTAGATGTCAGACAGGCATCCAGGCACAAAACTAAACTCTAAATTTGCTGTCAGATGTCAAAGAGTTCTGCTTCCTTCTCCTTCCAAAAGGAGAAGCTCCGGTCAATATAGCGGCAAATGTCCTCGTTGCTGAATTCGCCCATCTCAGACACCAGCTCCAAGGGCTCTTCAACTTGGGGTTCTGAACTAGGCAGGTCTGAGGTTGGGGGAGGTGCAGCGGGAGGAGGCTGCGGTGCAGGGGCTTGGGCCTCTGAGTGCCCCTGTGGCAGGTCCTGTGTTTGAGCAGGAGCAGATTCTTCAGAGGGCTCCTCCTCTCTCTCCTCCTCCTCCTCTCTCTCTTCCTCTCTCTCCTTGTCTTCCTCTTTCTCTCTCTCCTTCTCTCTCTTCTCTTTGTCTTCCTCCTCCTCCCTCTCCTCTTTCTCTTCCTCCTTTCTCTTCTCTTCTTCCAGTTTTTCCTCCTCTTCCCCTTCCTCTTTTTCCTCCTCCTCCTCCTCTTCCTCCTGGTCTTGTTCCTTCTCCTCTCCTTCTTCCTTCTCTTGGGCCTCTTCTGGAGTCGGCTCAGACTCGGGACTGTCTCCGAAGAACTTGCGCCTGAGATCCTCAAAGCCATCGTCCCAGCCACGTGTTCCGGCCTCCACCTCCTCCAGCACTACTCGGTGGAACTGGCGGATAAGCTCCCACGGGTGGCTGCCCAGACGGTCGAACATCTCGTAGCACAGCAGGTGGCGGAATTTCCTTTCCTCCCGGCTCAGGCCCATCTCCAGCAGCTGAAAGTAGCCTAACATGAAGAGATCCAGGGTGAGACTGTCATAGCTCCGCAGAGTGCCGTCGTTGAGTGGTGGCAGGAAGTGCTCGGGCCAGTACAGACCACGTGTCAGCTTCGAGCCGGGTGCCTGGCACGCTGGCACCTGCCTTAGCAGACTCCTCCAGTGGCCCAGCAGTTTGCCCACCACCTGTCGCTGCTTGAGCAGCTGCAGCAGCCGCTCTTCAGGGCCACGGTCCGAGTCCTCACCAGGTGGTTGCTGCTGGGCAGTGGCATCTGCTTCTGGGAGGGGACCGGCGCCGGAGGCCACTACCCGGGGCAGCAGTCTGCGCAGGCGCACCTGGGCATGACGCCCAGGTCCTTGGAAGGTCCACTTGCGCCAGTGCTCCAGGAAGAGGTAGACGATGCGCTCCTTGCGCATGTCGATGTAGTCCTGGACATCAGGCAGCTCGGTGGAGAGTGGCAGCCTGCTAGCTAGCTGTTCAGGCTCCGGAAAAGCTTCCTCCCGGTGCCACGGCTCCGGTGGGTCCAGGGTATTAAGGGGTTCCTCTGCAGTCCACAGGCCATTGGCGACAGGGGCTCTCGGCTCACTGGAACCGATCGCCACGTAGTCCTCCTCGAGGATGGGCTCCCGGTCTAGGGTGCTAGTGGGCTGAGGGAGCTTGCGGCGCAGGCTATGAGTGGGCGCTGCGCCTTGAGTGCGCAGTTCATAAGCGGCACGGAGGTGCTGCACCGAGACGCCACATTCGAGGATCTCCCGCTCCACGGCCTCCCGGCACCAACTGAGCGAATGAGAGCGGCCCAAACAGAGTGGTCCAGGCCTCGAGGGTGCATCCTGCAGCGGCGCCAGCGGTTGGCCAGTGTCTGCAGCCAGCAGCTCCGCCAGTTGTGAGGGCCGGCCGCCCAGCGTGGCCAGCAGCGTGGCCATACTCTTGAGCAGCGTGGAGATCTTGCTACACCAGGCAGGCAGGTTGGCTGCGCGGCCGTGCATGCGGCGTGGATCTACTGTGAAGCGTGGCGCCGACAGAGCGGCCGAGATCGGTAGCAGCTGCTCCAGCTCCAGCTCTAGCTGCTCCAGGCGTGCCTCCAGTTTCTTTGCCTTGTGCAGCACTTGCAGGTTCTCAATTTGCTGTTCGATACGGAGAATGTCGGCCTCTGTCATGAGCTCGCCAAAGGGGCCCAGGATGGCGTTGTGCTCGCGGGAGTACCTCCAGCCTTCTGGGGGATAGCAGCAGGAGCTAGCAGCAGTCAGCTAAGGCGGGGAAGACAAGAGAGGGGAGGGGGGCACGTCTCCCTCTGGCCCAGCTCCCGCAGCAGAGCCGGCGACCTTTTGCAAGTCCTGGGTGGTGTAATGGCTCCGCTGGGCCGCGTTTGCAGAGACCGGCAGTCTGGCTGGCGGGGAGATTGCATTGCAGCAAGACTTCGGCTCCCGACTCAGAGCAGTGTTCACTTTGGTTGCTGGTAGAGGGCACTGGCTGGGGCTTCGGTGCTGCCTGGGGCAGGGAAGGCAGGCTTGCAGACCGGGTCTCCATGCCTGACTTGGTCGCTCATTACACCACCCAAAGAACATGCGAAAGGCGTTGAAGCTGAGAAGCACAGAGGCCCTCCCCCTACCCGATCCACAGCCTGCTATTTCCCAGCCACATCCTAGCATTCCTCTCAGATCACAGACCCTTTCTCAGGCTTCCTGCGGTCCAAGTCCTGCTTGTCTCAGAGGTCAATGTTTCACATGCCTAGATGAAAGGCCACTTCACTCTCCCCGCCCCCCTCAGACTCTAGTCTTAAAGAAGCTAAAGTTACAGTCTCCTACCCCATAAAATGTATGGGACCCAGCTCCACCTCTAGGGCCAAGTCCATCTAGAGCAGGTATAGCTCACCTCCCACACAAGTATGATGGCCCCACTTCCTCCAATCACCTGCCCCCAGGCTTCCCATGCTCTGGGGCCTAGTCTCTTCCTGGCAGATAGCTGAATCTTTGTATCCTGACTCACACCAGCTGCCACACACACCAAATACCCAAAACACACCCACTCTGACTTCCAGACCAGCCCATTCTGCCTGCTTTCCTCCACATCCCACTCTTCTTAATCAGCTCTTGTGTACCTCCCCCGCCCATCTCACCTTGGGCTACGACATCACCCCTCAGCCCACAGCTGTCAACCAGTTGAGCAGCACCTCAGTTCCCTGGGCTCCTGACCACTCAGTGTATTATAAAGCTTAGTTGTTTATTACTGCAGGTTCTCATGCTCACACCATTATCTGTCAGGGACACTAAGTTGCTTGTTGACACTCACACACACACCCGCAGCCACCTTGGTAGCTGGCTTTGGTATATTCACCGGTGGTCAGCCCTCAGAAGATACAATAGTGTGTGCCATACATGGATGGCACTCAGGGAACATTGGTTGGATGAATAAATGGTGACCATCAGTTAGTGATGACCAAATCATCAATGAATAAATGGTGACCATCAGTTAGTGATGACCAAATCATCCTACAGATACGGGGATTGAGGCTGAAACAAGTCTCAGTAGCTGCAGATGGAGAGTACCAGGATAGAGTTCAGGTCAGTCTGGATATAAAGCAAACCTCTCTCGGCCACTCAGTATGGTCCACCAAGGAGCTTGTTAGAAATGCAGAATCTCAACCCTTGTCCCCAAAGCAGAATCAGCTCTTTAATAAGGTCCCAAGTGACTTGAAAGCACATTAGAGTTGGTAAACATTGACAGCTCACTTCAAGGCACAGCTAACCGTGGGGAGATTGAGAGTGGTATGTGTAGGGTATCCTATATTCCTGCTTCTCACCAAGGGTCAAAACAGGCGGAGAGGTGGCACAGGGAACCGGCTGGAGGCTTAGTGCAGACCTCAGGGCTTTCTAGGAAGCCCTGGCCACCCACCTTCCTCCTCTGCTCCTCTTCCTCCTGCATCTTCTGCTGCAGCTTTCGGACCATCACCTGGCGCTTCCACTCTGGGATGGGCCGGCCCTGCTCGTCAAGGGTGGGGATGAGGGCCTCCACGTCCAGCTGCACTCCCGGTGCCGGGGTGGCGGGCGGTGCCGGTACTATGCTGCCATTGAGCAACGGCTGAGGCCCAGAGGCTGGTGGGGTGGGGCTCCGGGGCCGAGATGGCGCAGGTGACACCGAGGGCTGTGGTGATGGCTGCGGTGGCGGTGACGGTGACTCAGGCTGCCGGGAGAAGCAGTAGGGCTGAGCACCGGGCAGGCACTGGGAGCCGGGGCGGGGCACCCGTCCAGTGCCTACCTGGGAGGCTGGCTGCCCACTGCCTGAGAACACGGTGGTCAGCCCCTTGCTCTGTGGTGTCGGCTTCAGGCTCTTGCCTGCCTTTATCTCAGCCAGCAACTCTGAGTTATCACCCGTTGGGGACATCATGTTGAAAGATTTGGTGCCTGCCCACAGGAGAAGAGGTGCTCAGTTGGGGGTAGGTAGCATTCCCATTTCCCTCCTGCCCGCCCAAACCCCCTTTCCAAGCCAGATGGGTAGGGCCCACCTTTGGGCCCAGAGGTGGCTCTCCAGATCCTGGGACACCTCAGAGAGCTTTCAGGATACCCAAAGGTGGGCCATCAGCGCCCAGTCCACAGTGACCCCACCAGGTCTTACTCACTGGGCATACGGCCCCCACCTGGAGGCCCCTGGGAGTTCATGGTGGCTCTTGGGCCAGCCCTGGGGACTTGAGCGGATCTCTGCCCACCATCGACTGCCCAGCTCCAAAGCACTACCTGGCTAGCCACCCAACCTTTGTCCCAGGTTCCTGGCTCAGCCCCACTAGGGCGGAGTCTCCCTATGGCCCTCTCCCTTCATCAGCAAAGTCCAGTGACCCTTGGACTGAGCCGACTGGAGCCTCCATGGCCATAAGACACAGGACCCTTGAGTGCCACCCAGCTGGACCCTCCCTGGCCCCACACCCACAGACAGACAGCAGACACACGGACTGCAAGCAGAGCATACATTTATGGCAAAGCACTGCGTGGCCCTGAGGGGACCTTGGAAGGAAGAGCTTACTGAGGACACAGGGAGGGCATGAAGGAAGAAGGGCCAGGCTAATAGCATGCAAATACCTGCACTGGGTTTGCATTGCCAGCAGGGCTGGCGGAGGTGAATGAGTACTTGGGGAGAGCTGTCTTTGGTGCCCCAGATGGGGGCAGGACAAAGTGACACTAAAGGCCCGTGGGAGCCGGGGGCTGGTCATCCAGAACACATCCCAAAGAGAAGGAAAGCATTGCCGCTGGCTCATTTACTTAAGCAAAACTGCGAGCCAGGCACTGGAAGCTGTGGTGCCATTGGTGTCGCGGGTGACAGGTCCTCTCACCTGCGGGCCCCTAGCAAGCCCTTTCCTCAGTCCCAGGCCCTTTCTGCCTTACTTCTGTGCAAGCCGCCTCCCCCACCCCACGCCTCAGCCTCAGCCACGAGCCCCGCAGCTACTCACTCTTCCTGTGTCTCAGGACTCTCACTTCTAGGAACCAAGAGGAGAGAGGTGACAGTGAAATTAGAGGAAGGGGGGCTGGGGTGAAATGGGGACAGCAAGAGGGCAGGGAGGGCAGGAGCCCGGAGAGGGAAGAGCTCTCCTGCCCTTGTGGCCCTAGCTCAGGCCACTCTGGGGCCCCACAAGGGTGGTCCATCCAGCCCTCTCAGGGAGACCATCTTGGCATTGGAGCTGGCTGGGGCAGCCAGAGTCTATTATTTTCCTTTTGTCCCTAGTAGAGGCTGCAGAGGAAGGAGAGTTGACTATCAAGCTGGGGACGGACTGACGGCTTTCCAGGGGCTCAACCAGGTGTGGGCATGCTACCACAGGCTCCAGAGGAGCTGCTCTCCTATTCTAGTCAGAGAAATGAAGCTTGGGCTGGAACTACAGAGTATAGTTTCTGCACTGAGCCCTGCCTCACTAGGACCAGAGAGAACCAGAACCTTCCAGGATCCCTGGAACAGTGTCTAGCAATCCTGGTCTCCAGCTTAACTTCTAAGCAAGGGTGCCAAGCCCAGTGGTGGAGTGTATGCCTCGCACTCTTGAGGGGGACACTGGGTTGTCTTCCACGATCACCATCACCACGCACACACCAACCCCGAGGAAAGGAAAACGATGGATTGCTGGGTCATTGTCTTGGTCCCCCTCGCCAGACACAGCTGATCAGTGAGAGTCCTGTCATAGTCCCGAGAAAGGCTCAGGGCTGTGCTTAGCTTGAAGGAACAAGAGTTAGAGGCTGGGGAGTCCCGGGACTAAAGATACAGGGTACAGGAAGAAAAGAGCCAGTAGGCTGCTCAGAAGCACCAGCCACCAGAGCCGGGAGGCTCTCCCTAGCCAAAAAGTAGAAAGCCCAGAGAGGGCAGAGGCCTCGCCAAAAGCCGCACTCAGCCCAGCCCTGCAGTGGGACAGAAGCAACTCAAAACTTTTCCCCCTTATCATCAAAGGGCAGGGTCTGGAACGAAGAACCGGGAAGGAGGAAGAAGGACCAGACAAATCGCAGCTGGGGAGGGGGCGGTCTTTAGGTTTCCCTCCCCTTTACAGCTGGCGCCGCCCCCACCCCTCATCCCGCCCCTACTCACTGCCAGCAGACGACGATGAACGACGCTGCCCGCTGCCTGCGCCCGCGCCCTCGATGGGCAGAGGTGGGGCAGGTGGCGGCGAACTCAGGGCCTCGGGCAGTGGCGGCGGCGGCGGTGGTGGCGGCAGCTCCCTGGAGGTCTTGGGGTTTGCTGAGCAGCCGTTATGCACGTGGTTCCCGGGGAGCAGCGCCGCCTGCGGGGGGTGCAGAGGGGCCAGCGAGTGAGGAGCGTGCGACAGGGCCCGGGCCCGGATGGCCCGCGGATGCGGGCTGGTGAGCACGCACCTCCTCGCTGTGGGCCATGCCCGGGCGTGAGGCCAGCGGCTCCCCCGGGCAGTGGCCCAGCTGGCGGTAGTAGTCCCCCGTGCTGGGCTGTTTGCTGTAGGAGCGCTGCTTGCGGTCGGAGTCCTGCCTGCGCAGTCCGATGTTGTGCCTGTGCAGCCCCGAGTCCTGCCTGCGCAGCCCCGAGTCCTGCCTGCGCAGCCCCGAGTCCTGCCTTCGCAGCCCCGTGTCCTGTCTGAGCAGCCCCGAGTCCTGCCTGAGCAGCCCCGAATCCTGCCTGCGTAGCCCCGAGTCCTGCCTTCGCAGCCCCGAGTGGCCGTCGCCGGAGCTCGGCTGCGGGAAGACAGTGGCGGATGATGCACTTAGCCTGGATGCCCCTCGCGCCTCCCTTCCCACCCTTTGCCTGGGGGGCTCGCGGCCTGCGGCCGTCGAGTGGCGCAGCTGGCCGCGTCCCTCCCCCCACCCCCCAGTTCTCCGTGCAGGATGGGGCGAGGGGCGTGGGGACCTTGGTGAAAGGGCGAAGGCTCGGCCGGCTCACAGGGAGGGGTCTGGGTTAGGGCCAAGGGCACAGGGGCTCCCACTGAGGCCAGAAGGGGCGGACCCAAGGGCGGGGTGGCCCAGCCTGGACGCCAGGGGGAGCCTGAGCTAGGACAGCTCCCACTTAGCCCGCCCGAGGGCTCGGCTGCACCCTACTAGCTGCTCCACCAACCGCACGTGAGCGCTCAAGGCTCCTCGAACCCTCTCCGGCGGGGGTCTCGGCCTGGAGGGGGCCCTGTCTAGAGCTGGTATCCTGGAACGCTTCTGCTTACTCAGGGGACCCACAGTCTAGGGCTGCTCCTACCTGCGACTGTTCCGGTGGCCCCCCCGCTGTGCACCTGGCGGCGGGGGCGGCACGGATCCGACACCTGCGTTACCTGATCCTTCCTCTCAGGTTACAGCCCGGCCCGCACTCGGCCCGCCTATGAGCTCAGTCGGCCTGACATCACCCAGGGTCCGCCAATCCCAGGCTTAACCCCCCAGCAGGCGGGGATGTCACGGAGCCCCACTGCTCCGCCCTCTGCCCCTCTCTCCCGACTAGCGGTCCCGAGTACCCTACCTTCATCCTCCTCGCTCCCAATCATTAGCTAGGACCGCAAGAGGGCCTGACCTCGGGCAGTGAAACTGCTCAGTTTTGCCCCCACCCCCCACCCCAGCCCAGGTCGCGCCCCGGACCTTCCCCTCCCGCATCTGGAACCCATCGCTATCCATGTAAACGACACCACACCCGCGCCCAGGACTCAAGTTTCAAGGGTGGCCGGGTGGGCTCGGGTGACAAAGCCACTTCTCACTCGGTTGCTCCCTGTTAAGGCCTGCACTGTGCGAGAGAGAAGAGGTGGCGTGGCCAAAGACCAAATGACCAGGTCGGGGCTGTCCCCTGACCCAGTCCCAAGTTTATAAGTCTCTGCAGTGTCCTCAGACCCTTTGCACCCCACCGGACCAGGTTCACGTGACAGGAAACACGACACGCCAGATTTGCTTTCTGGGTCAGCCAGCCCCTTCGGCACCCACTGCAGCCACCGAGGCGCACACCCCTCAACCCAGTTTTATCCGACAGTTGAGGCACCCACGCCTGAGGGGGCAGGGGACGTAACTGGCACACAAAGAGCCCTTTGTGGAGCCTATTAGCGCCTGCAGTTCTGCACGAACACATCGCAGAGGGGCTCGGGCATGGCATAATGCTGGCACTCAGGCCCAGGGGTGGGGAGCGGGCATGGTTTTGGGCAAGGCACATATGCTGCGCCAGGCTGCGAAAGCGGGCTGGCCTCAACCCCCTACCATCTCTGCCCAGCCTTATTTCATCTCCAGATGAAAAGAGGGCCTTCTGGGAAGAGCTTGGGAGTTGAAAGAGTGGTGGCAGTCCCTGGGAAGGTGTGTCCCTCCATGCCGCCTCCGCCTCCATGCCGCCTCCGCCCCCATGGCCTTGCGACCTGGCTCACCTGTGCAAACTGATCACTCTGCTCCACCCTGGGGTGGCGAGCCTTGTGCTGAGGAGAGAATTGCAAGGTCTGGGCTCTGGCAGGACTTTATGGGTTTGCCACCCTACACCTGGCCACCTGTGGTCTCAGATTGTCCCCTCACCTCTCCCTCTGACCAGCCTTGCTTCGGGCCTCCCTGCCACTCTATCTGCCCCTCCCCTGCTCCCCAGCTTTAGCCAAAAGTCCAAATGCCCTGGAGGTTCTAGCCCCTCACATTCACACCCCTTCTGGAGGGTTCCCTTCTTCTCATAGGCATGCCCCTCCTCCACCCACCCAGAGGTTATGGAGCAAGCCTTTTCACTCTGGTGGGAGGAGACTCCAGCTTCAGCCTCTACTCCCCTAGCTAGCCAGCCAGGAGGTAGCAGAACTTTCTAGTGTTTGCTCAACTTCTTCACCCACCTTCTGGCCCTCACCTTCAAGTCAGACTCCCAGAATGACCCAACTGGAAGACATCTCAAGTGTCGGGTTTTTTGTTTGTTTGTTTTGTTTTCTTTTTTCTTTCTTTCTTTCTTCCTTTCTTCCTTCCTTCCTTCC